>CAUJNA010003818.1:0-32500 GCA_963377175.1 Effrenium voratum
CTGGCACGCAGTGCTGGCCTAGCCCCCGGCATTAGCTTGGCAACTCTGGTAGATGGGCTTGCTCACTCTTCTCCTTAGGAGGTAGCCTGGGATTTCGCGAAATCCGCGCACCCCGCATGCTCCAGGTCTTGGCCCTACGCGGAAGACGACCGCCTCTGCGGAGGAGCCTACAACTGTGGGGCAGCCCAGTGGCCCACCGGGGCGAAGCGGCTCGCGGCTCGCGGCTTGCGTATGGCGTAACGGGAGCCGTGCCCAGGCGAAGCGTCCGGTGGCTACTGCGGCGGTTTGGAGGAGGAGTGGGAAATGGACAGCTGGACGCTGCCGTTGATCCACTGTAGGTCTTGTCAACATTTGCTGTGAAAGCCATGTGTCCAAAATTCATCAAATTCACAATCGTTGGATCATCTTCCAAGACGTGACCACCGAGCTTTTGGCTCTGAAAAGACTGAGGTATGCCCAAGGTCGTAAGTGCCCAGCTCCTGTTTGTGTTCTGAGCCTCAGGACAACCGGCCTGAGCTTCGGCCGGACTTTGGCGATGGCAGGAGTGCGCATTTTTGCGGCATGTGCGGTGCCAGAAGGGCAGTGAGATGCATCTCAGGAACTCAACGGATCTAAACACATCCATTGGTTCGCATCACGGCCAGTGGAAAGTGCGTAGGATGGGAATCCCCTGGTGCGCTGGCAGCGAGCCGAAGAAGTGGGGGCGCCCAGTGCAAACTAAGCGAAGAGACGCAGAGACGAAGAGACGAGGTTGGGCTGTGGCTTGATCTGAGGCTTACGCCAGATGCGGACTATATGAACTTTGACAACATCCTTTGGGCCTTGCTGGTAGTGTTCCAGTGCATGACCATGGAAGGCTAGCATCGCTCCTTGCAATTCTTTCATCCAGTCTCTTTTTGCCAGGATGGACGGACATCATGTACAGAGTTCAGGATAGTTACGACTTCATTGCAGCATCCTCGGCAAAGATCGGCTAACACCTGATCGAGTTTCCAACATTTAACCCCAGTACACCAGGGTGGTCCTGATTTGCGATTCCGCGAGGGGAAGCCGTGTGTTGAGTTTGAAATCTGGCAGTTGCTTTGCAACCTCAATGCAAGCTGTGGGTGGCTTGAACATTGTATTTGTCGACGGTGAGGCTGCCACCATCTACTTCTTCCTTCTGATTCCGGCACTTTTGCCTAGAATTCATGGCATGAGCGAGGTCTGAGGTTTGCAGGTCTGCGGATCTACAGTTGGCTGGTTGTTGCAGTCTGCCAGTCGTCCCATGAGCGTTTTGTGGCCAGCTTACCTCCTTCTTCCTGCTGAACGTTGCCCTGGCCGTGGTAGATGAGGTTCGGAGAAACTTTCACTGTTGCAGACTTTTGACCTTATGACACTCGCCCCTTTGCCTGTCCCTAAAATCCAGTGTTTTGCAATTCATCCAAGAAGACACGTTTGTTGGCAGCTGCAGAGAAGACTTTGATGGCGTTGCGTTCTGGACTGATTTGGCACAGGCCAGAGATGACTTTGAGAAGAAGGAGGACCATATTCTCGGCTGAGGTATGTCGTCACAGCATCATAGCTTGACGATTTGACCACTTCTTTCATCAGCTCATCATTTTCAGTTGCTGTTTCGCTCCACCATGGTCTCAATCAAGAGCTGGTCATGACGTGGCCAAGCTGTTTTCGGGCACCTCTCCAGGAAGAGAAAGAGGATGATGATGGGGGAGATTCGTCAGCGCAGGATGGAGGCCCCCAAGCACCGTTTTTCCAAAATGGCGAACGTACTGGCAATGGCTGAGGCTTTTTTGGAGTCAGTCCGATAAGCACAGTACCGAATTCGCTCGTGCGTTCGCGGCTCTGCCACAGTGTCATCGCATTCCTGTCAGAAGCGCTGCGAAAGTCCCTCCTGGGCGAAGATGATATTATGGACCGGGCCTGCAGAATTCTCGGGATCTGTCACATTGAGCCAATTCTAGCAGGCTTCAGGCAAGCGTAGTTTGCTGGATGGAGCCTTGTCCCGCGCTTCCAGGACTTTGGAGACCAGCCGCCGTGGTGCGACTGTGCTTTGGTGTGAGGGTCTCAATTAAGAGACGTCAGTGAGGAGATTTGAGAGCTCTCTTTGTGGTGCACATTCGGTCGGCTTAGGCACACTTGCCGTCACATAGCCTTCAGCGACTGGTTCATGAACGTCATCATGCTTTTTATCGTGAGCAATGCATGGAGCCCAGTTCTGTCTCCGCTTCTGCATCTGAAGGATGTGCTTCCTTCAGTCGCTCGATGAAGATACATAGGGAATGCTTGAACACCTAAGATCTGCAAGCCTGGAATGCCAAGGTCATCACAATGATGATGGAGAGTTTCCCACCAACCATGGGTCAGCAGGACCAGAAGCATTCAGATTGCACTGGGCAAGTTGAGCCGCTGGAAGGCAAACGGACAGTTTCCTCTTCGTCAGGAGATCCTCGATAGTTTGGAGATGACGTTCCTTGTGGCCTTCTGTGTGGAGATGGCAGTGCTGCTGATGGCTCTAGGCATCCAGTTGCTTCGGCAATGTGTTCTGATTGTTGCTGCCCTGGACTTGAAAGCACTGGGATGATGCTTGCTACTGCCAACACTCAAATGTTGAACTCTGATTGTTATTTCCTTGTGTGTCTAACATGCAGCCACTTGCAACTCGTGCAGGCCCCCGGCAGTCAGATGCCCAGAGCGAGTTGCAGTATGCGAAGGGATTTCTGATACGAAGCATCCAGTTTGTTGCCTTGTGTAGAACATGCCGCAAAGCTCACAGTTTTTGCAGCTTTCGAGTCAAAGCACCTGGAACACATCCGCCCCATGTCGCACCAACTCATCGCGAGACTCAGGTACTTCACCAATCCCGTGACGGCCTTTGACGGGACGATCGTGATCACCTCCGTCGCGCAGGACACTTGAAACGTGACACGTGACAGGGAACGCACTCGCGCCACAAGAGCCACAATCAACACCCGTGTAGATGAAGGTTAGCCAGGGATGCCACCAACCATAAATAGCCGCGGCCGCCTTCTGAATTGTTTGCATGGTGGCTAGACCATTTCAATACTGGGTTTTGATGACTCACGAGACGCTTTTGCCGAAACCCGCTCCGGCCGCAGGCCTGCGTGGGCCAGGCGGGGCCTTTGACGGCCCTTCGCACCTTGCGGTTGTTCCGGGTGCGCCGGCCTCGTTTTCGGAGCCGTGTTCAGTCGGGGAGAGCGACAGCGATCGCAGGTACTGAACAAGCTCGCGAATCGCTGGCCTTCCTTCAAGGTTCTACTCAAGGCCCACAGAACATGCTTGGGGAAAAAGTCCTTCACGCTTGTGTGCCGGCTGGTTGATGATGCATCGATGCAGTCTCAGTGAGCTGGAGCATGTCAAGAGCGGGGAACATTTGACCTGCCTATCATACATTGCAACACAGGTAAAACGTGCATGATATCAATCAGACCTTTGATTTCTCAAATTGCGTGCCAAGTGTCAAGCAATTTGTGATGCAGGCCATGGTTCTGACTGCCATCTCATTGAACTACTGGCTCGTCCTTTTCGCGCTGCAAACCCAGCCAGCCAAGAAGCTATGCTCACCAAGATTGCGAGGAAGGTTTCGCGTTTGGATTGTCCGTGGCCAATGTCACAAAGGCAGACAGTGCTGTTCCAAGGCTAGTGCTCTACATCTGCACCCTCATGGCGCAGACCTTTTTTGCCACGGAGCTCGGGGTGCCTTTGCGGGGCATGTTGGGAAGGTTGCTTTGGACTTTCCAGAAAAGCCCCTGCTTGTGGACACCAGCTCATTTGAGGTGTTTGGCGCACGACCTGTAGACATGTGTGCACTTTAGTTTTGGGGTTGTCTGATACTCTGGCTAGGAGTTTCACTTCAACGATCCGGACTCCTTTGACTACGCCTTGGCCTCAGGTCTTTCTCAGACTGCCCAGCGCCACAAGGGGAAGCCAGCTGCGAGTGTCAAGTTTTCTAGAGATGAGTAGTTAGCTTTGGGCAAAAGCCGTACCGAGCTTCCTCACACGCTGCAATCTTGGCATCCCTTCCTGGCTTGATGGAAGGTGACGAATCGCGGGGAGTTTTGGTGCCCTGGCACGGAAGGGCTGGATCCTGCCTATCGACAGGACCGAGTTTCTTCCATTAGGCCAACAACAAGCCAGGTGTGCCAGCATGACGCAGTGTTTCGATACGCACTTGCGCAGATACAGATTGAAGCCGCGTTCTTTGAGGGACAGGTATGAGAGCCTCTTTGACGGATGGGTATGAGAGCTTGATGGAATTGAGGGAGGTTCTCATTGTGCAAAGCTTCTTGGATGTTGCAGCATTGTTCTGCCATTTTGCGAGGACTGCATCCCCCGTGCGCACTTTGACACCTTCTTGTGGGCGCTAGCAGGGCTTCCAAAATGCTTGCGGCAGTTCAGAGAGCAGCAGCTTTTGTGACCGAAAATTTGGACTTGCAAATTGTCTTGCCATTTGGACGCTACTTGTGCTGCTAAGGTCACCATCTTCCAGATTATGACAGGATGAACTGCAGACAGCGAGCAAACGACTTCAGCACGTCAAGTGCTCTTATCCCCTTGTCATACAGATCCTTCACCAAGTCCCACTTGGTGTTATGCCTCCTGCATTGACCCGATGCAAGTGAAGTTGCGCGCAGCTGACACACCATGTTTGTGTTCAATGGTCCAGCACCATCTTGGACCAATACATGCACTCCTCAACGCGTTTGCTGGCAATCTGACATACCAGGCAGGTGAAGGGTCAACCACGTGAGGAGAGAACTGGAACACAGTCATGTATGCGGGCATGCGTGCAGCGGGCCGGGACCCCAGGTAGGTGTTGGTGTGGCAACAGCCGCTGCCCTTTGGCCCTTTGAGGTCCAGGATTCTGCCTGCTCTTTGCACTCCCGTCATGTTGTTGGCGTTTCTACTATGGCATCTCAGATCGGTGACTTGATGGAGGTACTTCTGATCATGTTCGGCCAGACACTGTTCCTCAGCTTGAGCCTCAACAGTTCTTTGGGCAGGCGGATGGTGCTAGTCGGTTCAATCTGACTTCAGCACCAGAGAGCAACTGAATGCAACATACCTTGACTCCTGAATGCACACGCACACACACACACACACTTGCGGTGACATGACATGCATTCAATGTTGCGAGTCCCAGGTCTATTTCTGTCGATGCTGATGTCCAAATTTGATCACGTCAAGGAATCCCAGCAAGTGGTTTGGTGTCATGCTTCTAAAACTTTGAACAGTCTTGCATGTTGACTGCCTGCAAAGAACTCTTGCGACAGTTCGCTTGCAGCCATTGTGCAGGACACGCTGAACGCAGAACTTGATCGTCAGCAGACGGCAGTGGACCTACCTTTTTAGCAAGTGGCTGACTGGCGATGAAAGAACTTTATTGCGAGCGTTGCTTTCATTTTCAGCGCCAAGAGCTTTCTGAAGTCCGGAGAGCCAGTAACAGGTACAGAGACTGCGGAAGAAGTCGATTGAGTCGAGGCGGCCTCAAGTCGAGCGATTCGAGCTATGCTGGAAGATGGTTTGCAGTTGTTTCAGAAGCCTGTTTGTTGCAGTTTGCAGTCTACCCAAGTCTTGTCCAAGGCCTTCTGGCTTGAGTGATGAAATGACGGCGTACGGTGTGGTGGCCCAGCATTCGTTGTGTTCATGAGATTGTACCATCTACAGCAGCAGTTAGCCCTCTTTGCGCAGGCGCCAGTAGCAGGAGCAGGATATTCCAGCCAGCCCGAACCATGCTGGATAGCATGGCAAGCTTCAAGACGGCTTTGGAAGACAGGCGCGCTGTGCGTTCACGCTGGTCTTGATTAGGAGCAGTGGCTTTTGAAGCTTCAACCTCTTGCCTGGAGCAATTGCACTGCAATACATCCAACACTGAGACAGTGAGGGTGTTATTTTGGCAGGAAGGCCTGGCCATCAGGCTATTCTTGGCTTGGGCCACAGTATGAGGCATTTGGATCGATCAAGCAGAGCTGTGTTTGCCAAGTTCGATACTTGGGCAGCTGAGGTTCATATTCTCTCCGCAGAATCCCATCAGAAGACTATGCAGGTATGTATTGAAGGTGGAGGCCGCTAGATCGCGGCACGTGACACATGCAAGTCCGGTCAATCTTCAGCGGAGAGCTGGGTCACGGGACCAAGGGACGCCGATTGTTTAGGTTCAGGTGCAAGGCCCTCTTTTTGGTAGGTCATTGGTTGTAGGCATCGAAGTGCATGAGGGCTGTGTAGTGCGCCGATTTTTTTGACCGAGCACGCACCGGAGGTGGTCGGACGCTGCGAGTTCAAGGTGGGAAGAGACAACAGAGATAGAGAGGGCGGTGGCGGTGGCGGCGGCGGCTTCAAGGCTCGCAGAATGGAGCACAGGGGATTTGCAGCACATTGATTTCCCAGATTTGGAAAGCCCGTTTTTTGTCCCTTCTTGTTTTTTGACCATTCAAGTCAGGTCTTCGACAATTTCATCCTCCTTTGCATCCTCTTCTCCACGGCTCGGATCATACTGCCATTTTAGGCAATGTTTGTTGAGGCACGTTGGTATATTCAAAGCATGAAGAGACTCACTCGACCTTGCATACCTGCGCCCGTGCATTCCATGAGGCTCGATTCAAGGTGTAAGGCAGCCATTCGCTTTTGTGGCTCCGGACATTCTGCTCCGAGGTCACTATGGCCATTGACTCGCCCCTGGCTGATCCCAAGCTGCCCATCACGGTCTTTGTGCGTGCAGCCGACGAGGCCCCGCACGCGTGCGTCGTGCGCGGATTGCTTTGAATGGAAGTAGTGAACAAGCAACAGCCGTGTCAACAGACATGTGTACAGCTATGCTAATAGCTATGCCAACAGCTGCATTGGCAACAGCAGAGCATCCCAGGGAACAGAAACACACACATACACACACGACACCTACGTCCACAAATTAATTGCAGTACTCCAGGCAAAGCAACAGCAGCAACAGATAGAAGGTAAATTGTTTCCGGCTACAACCACCAGATACACTCTCTTGAATTCGCAGGTTTTCGCAGTGATCTTCATCATAGAGATGGTGATCAAGCTGATTGCTTTGGGCCTGATTTGGGGCGGGGAGCCTCATGTGCCACAGCTATGTCTAGTAGAGGACATGGGCTTGGGTGGGAAGCTTGGTCCAGCCAACCGATTTCTTGAACGTGAAGCTCTTGAAGAAGGAGGGCTTTGTGACAAGGTCCAGACGCCTACCTCAAGAGCTCTTGGAACTGGCTGGATGGGGTGGTCGTGATGGTGTCCATCATCAACATGGCTGCTTGCCAAGCAGTACTTGTTGGGCGCAAACGTTCATGAGCTTCCAAGCTACTGAACATGGAGCTCATGGCCGAGGCGAACTTGAGCCAGAGCGGCTTCCTGAAGACTTTGCGCATTCTGCGCAGGAAGCCCAGGAGAGGCGTGAAAATATGGCAAGGGGCCAGGTAGCCAGCAAGGCAGTACGGCAAGGCAACTTCTTGCTTCTCGTTGCTGTTTGAAGTCAGTTCTTGGTCAATGTAAGCCCTTGGGCCCGATGCATGAACTTACATGCAAAACTCCAAGACAGGGTTTTTCAGATTGACGGCCCGCAGGGCAGTTTGGTCCAGAGCTTTCAAGCCATGCAACCAGTTTTCAGCTCTTTGTGGCCCCCAGGCCCTTGATTGAGCCCAGCTTCAAAGAGCCTTCCGGCCTGAGGTGCCTTCCGACCGCTGCGCGTGATTTCCCGGAACGAGAACCTGAAGGTGGTGGCAGGGAGCTCAGGGACCCGAGCGAGAGGACATTTTCTGGGCTGGATTGAAGTACAGGATGGGTTGCGTGGTGAGCACCTTGACATGGAATGCTAGGGATGACGGCTGTGCTGAGAGCAATCAGCTCGTGCTGATTGTTTTAACCCGGACAAAAAAGCAGCTTCTTCTTCTTCTTCTTCTTCTTCTTCTTCTTCTTGTGGTTTGCTTTGATTTGACTTGGTCGCCTTTGTGTGAATCAGCCGGACATCAGGTGCAGACAATCTTCACCTCCATGTGCCGAGCCCAGCTTTGGACTAGCAGTTGCAGCCCGCTTGCCTTGACTCCAAGGCCTCACCTTCTGACGCTGGTGATCGTGGCCATGCCCCGGCCTCAGTAAGTTGTAGGCTGATATGGCCGTGGTTGTCAAAACCAATGGGATCCCATTTTGGGATAGGTGCACCTCCCAAATTTTAGAACCCATTTTAGTGGGGATTGGGATGTTCACTGGGGGTACGGAAAATGACCCATGGCCATATGTCCTAGTGAGCCTCGCCATCATAGCATGGTATGCTGAGGGTGAGCTTGAAATGCTTGGACTCTGACACAGTTTCATCCATAATCCGGATGCTTTCATGCTTGGCGACTGCTGTCCTGACTGCCTTGTTTGACAGATGAGCTACGGCAATGCCGCGGTTCAAGTCAGCAATCGCTGCCGAGGTTGTTCTTGTTGATCTTCGCGCTATTTGCCCTGTCTTACTTGAATGGCGCTGTGCTCAGCTATCGCAGAAGTGGCCTTCCATGTTGATCGATATCTTTTTCGATTTCATGAAGCGACGTACACAGAGAGAGAGAGAGAGAGAGAGAGTGAGTGAGTGAGTGAGTGAATGAGTGAGTGAGTGAGTGAGTGAGTGAGTGAGTGAGTGAGTGAGTGAGTGAGTGAGTGAGTGAGTGAGTGAGTGAGTGGGAGAGAGAGAGAGAGAGAGAGAGAGAGAGAGAGAGTGAGTGAGTGGGAGAGAGAGAGAGAGAGAGAGAGAATCGCTCGATCGCGTTTGTCTAGGCACTTTCTACTACTGCGACCTCTCAACCGCCCCTGCATTGAGACGGGAGCTGGGCCAGGCAGCTGCAGCTTGGCAGCTTGGCGTAGGTTCTGGCAAGTTAGTGGGTTGAGGACTTCACGACTCCGCTTTGCATGCCGACGGCCCTGGACAACGTCACAGTGAGGGCCTTTGGCGCCAAACAAATTCCGACAAGAGGGGGGGCATTTGAAACTTTCGAAAGGTTTCCGGCGGCTTGCAGCATGGCAGCTTTGATGCCATGAACTACGCGTGGGCTCGGGGCCCCAGGGCCGCATGGGCCGCATGGGATCATGAGTTGAGTTTTCTCGGGCCGCTAGCTTGGTCTTCTTGGTTCCGTTGGCGCAGGTGGGCAACACTACAACCTGTCCCAGCTCCCATTCGGTGGCTTGGGGCTTGGAAGTGAAGCCATTCATGCAGCACATCTTCACCGTGTGAGGCGTACCAGCGAGCAACAGCCGACACGCCATACTCCCAGTGTGAAGTGTCTACATGGCTTGTCACTCTTGATGGCTGAGGCCCATCTGCATTGGCCGATGTCTCCCTGAGGGCTACTCCAGGCAGGGTCACATGAAATATTACGAAACCTGAAATACCATCAAAAACCGAACTTCACCGGAACTCTTAGTCAATATGTTTGCGGATTATCCCAAGAACTTGGCAGATGTACTAGAGTCACAAACTCTGTGGAACCAAACCTGGCACAGTGGCAGTTTTCATATATGCAGCTCAACAGTCCAAGGTACATGCAGCCGGAATGGCTCTGCCCCAAGGCACATTCACTGACATGTTTGCCGTAGCAGCTACGGGCAGCTGAGAGATCAGTGGGAGCGTTGGCTCACTGGGGCACGAAAGCCAGGCGTTGACCATGGCTGAAGAGCTGCCGGCGGTATGTGGTGCCGACGTGGTGAGGAGCCACGCGATTTCTGCGATCGCGAGCCCAAAGCGGTTTTCTTGGGGCGATGTCAGATGTCACGTCGAAGCTTGAGGACCGTCTCTGCGGAAGAGCAGCGTGGCACGGCGCTGAAATCTTTGAGCAGAGGATGTGTTGCATACTGAAACATGGCGTCGTCCGGGGCTTGTTGCACTTTGTCTGACCTGCAGAGGCCTTGACTATGTCGACAAGATGAGCCATGCCCCAAGGTTTTTCAAAGTCCATGTGGAGCTTGGTTGGAATCCATCAGGGCATGAAGACGGGGGTTGAGCCAGCAACGCAGCCCAACAAACTCTGGCGTTTTGTGAAGCTCCGTGTGGCCCTCGCCCAGCTCGGCTGCTGGTATTGCCCTGCGGCGGCAGCACTGTGAATGCTTCGGGCCACCTGGTGCCGCAACGCTTGGGGTATTGGTGAGAACGGGGTATGGGTCAAAATTAAGCCGCCAGGAATTGGACTGCATATTTTTCAGTCCATGTTTCCATTTACCAGGGCTCCATTTTGGCTACATATTTTTGACCCACAACCAACGGATGGCCCTCAGACGCTTGGGTTTCATTCCGTGAAAACAGTCTGACCTGCAAGGGCAAAGGCTGGGAGGTAGATCATAGGCATGCGGGGACGGAGGTCAAGCACCCTGTCCAAATTGTTCATCAGGGTTCCGCTGGGCATGTGTGTACGCGGCAATCGGCTGCCAATGTGGCAGGCGACTTTCTCTTTTTCTGAGATCTCTTCAGGTCAAAACCAATGGTACCATTTTGGGGTTGGTGCACCACCGATCTTAGTCTATTTTAGTGGGGATTGGGATGTTCACTGGGGGTACGATGTGTATTTTGACCCGTGGCCATATTGGTGAACGAGAGGATCACCACGCTGCGAGAGGCCTCGAGTGCCATGCGCCAGGTGCATTCTGGCAAGGCCATGAGCTGCGCGGACATCTTCTGCGAGGAGGTGCTGGGAGCTTCAAAGCGAACGGGTCACCGACTTTTTCGGGTCGGGACGGTCGGGTCGAACAAGTTCTTTGAGGTTGTACAAAAAAATCAAATCCGGTCTAGGGCTGAATTGGAGAGAGAGATGGGACTTGCCCTCATTCTACCATGCCCATCAGGGTAACCCTATCATTCGATGGACCCGTTTCAGAGAGATCCTTTTAAGTTTGTCTTTTTTTTTTGGTGCCAGCTCCAATCTGCCAGCGTGGATTCATTGCAGATGAAGTTGAAGGCAAGAAAAGGCTTGCCATGTTCTGAAGTTTCTGACAGGTGGATGATGAGACCAAGACTCGGTGCAATGCTGCCTGCAAGAAGGCCCGGGGACTCACCAGCGAGAGAGGACACTTGCGCTGAATGCTGGTGCCTGAGGCGCCCCACTTTTGTGTGGATGCCTGTGGCCCTGGGCTGGAAGGCAGCAAGGGCCTCAAAAGCCGTGACGTCCTGAACTTGGGAAAATCAATCGATCGGTTCACCTGAAAGAACTTGGATTTTGGGTTCACCAGGGAGGCATTGGACAAATGCCGCTTGCCCAGGTGCGCAGTGTGAATCTTGTCAGATCGAGTGTGAAGCGCAGTGCAGGTGCCAGCCGTGACAAGTTTTGCTTTGGGCACTCGATGGAAGCCTTTCCATGCACTGCATTAAGTTATGACAACTGGGATGAAAAGGAAGAATCACTATCGGGCGTCAAGGCTGGCCGCCGGCCAGCCGGCTGGCGTATGTTGGCTCGTGAGCCGGCTGAAGATTCTCTTGCAGATCGGAGATTTGGATGTGGCTGGTTTTCCCGGCAGAGTGGAGTTGGCGCCATCGGCAAACTGCCACCAAGCGCCGAGTGTCAATGCCACACAAGTGTTCTTTTTGGAGTCTTCAAGCCGTGCCAGGTGCCCTGAATTCTGCGAAGGTCTGGTCAGGGATGCCGCTTTGTGCCTAGAACAAGGGTCCAGGCAGGGGACGGCAATCGCTTTCATCTTGAGCACGCGCGTGCGCGCCGAGACTGCTTGCCTGTTGTGTTGAGAGACCAGCGCAATAGAGCCTCACTTTCGCGATGAAACGACAACTGTTTGGCAGACAATTAGGTGGCACTTTGCACTGTCCGCGCTTGGAGGATTTCAATTCAAGGTGTTGTAGCAAGTAGACTTACTGGTGCGCCAGTCCTTTCACGATTGTTCTTCCATTTGGCTGGCCAGGTGGTTGCCAAGTATCAGCCAGAGCTTCGACAACATATGGTACTCCATGCCGGCAGCTCGCGATTTCATGTTCCATTCATCATTCATTAGGGCTAGAGTCCGGCGTGCGTGCAATGTTGGGTGTCTTTTTCTTTTTGACATCTGTGTGATGGAACTTTGAGCATGGTGGCGTGGCGTGTTCTGCCCATCACGCACAACCTTTCAAGGCTCACCCTCTTTGAGATCTCCACGACGGAGGGCTGGGTGGACGTGATGTACTCTGCTGCGGACTCCGTGCAACCGTACGTGGCTTCGGTTGCGCTAGAACCTTGTGTTTGGACTGCAAGCGAGATGGTCAGGGGCCGTAAGTGGCTAGATGTGGCACTCGGGCAAGCCGTGAAGCCAGCCTGATTGCGACCAGGTGCAGCCAAAGCGTGATCATAACGAAACGCCGCGCTCCCAGCACAGGCACTTCAATCGCTGGATTTCGCCTTGAGATGAGTGGTTTGCCATTCTCAGGCTATGGGTACCTTTCTTTATGCTCTACATCTTCTTCAGCAATATGCCAGAGACAAAGCTTGTTTCGGTTGGTCCGTTAAAATGCCCTGTTCCGGCATTAGGTTCATCATCAACCTCAGCGTGGGTGTGATCGTGGACAAGTTTATGTCACAGAAGCAGGCCAACTCTTCAGTGCGCCAATCGGGTGGACCAAAACTCCGGCGGTGGGTGTGGCTGAAACTCAGGGACCGTAAATGGAAGCATTGACGTCTGAACATCTGCCGTTTTCTTTCTTTTTTTGCATTGAGCCGTAGCCTTGTGGGGGTTGTCATAAGATCCTTTGCATGGGATGACCATTGGGGAAACCACCGAAAAAGTTGACCTTCCTCACTAAATTGGAAAAGTTACCCATGGTCATTTGGGGGCCGAAGGGAATATTGATCAATCCCCATGCCTGAAACAGTTAGGCATGCATTTGCTGCAGTCATGCAGCTTTCAGCAGCACAGAGAGTCTTTGCAGTGGTCCAGGTTGTTCGTCTGTTCCATCCACGCTTCAGGTATGTCTGACTGACCCCCAGAAGAAGTGGGTCAACTGCATCACAAGTCTTTATGCAAGGCTGGTCCACAACTGCTTCAGGAGCCTTTGGCCACTACAGTGACATATTTCCTTTAGACTGTTCTTGCGGACATTCGACTGGCTGTCCAGGCGGCAGATTGTGACCCTGACGCCGCCCTTGCACATTGTGCATTCTACATCACAAAGTACTGAGAAGATCTTCATGCTTTGAGAGCCATCGTTTCCAGCATTCTGTGCCAGTCAAAATCATGCGGACATCCAGACGTCTTTTGGCCTTTAGTGTGCAAGAGCTGTTCTGGGTTCAATGCGCGTCTTTGGCCAGGGACTTGCATGAGAAGCCAACGATCAGACGGAAAGTCTACGAATTAGTGCCGTGCAGAGTTCGAGGAGAGCGAGAGAGAGAGAGAGCGAAAGACCGACGACATAGCACTGCAGTGCTCAATGACTCGAGTGCGAAGCTGGGATGGTTTCACATGCAAGGTGTCCAGTCCGGCCTTTGAGACCACCATCATGGGGGCGATCGTTGTGAACACGCTTTTCTTGGCCCGCGCCTCTGAGACTGGTTTATTTGTCGGGATGTTCTCGATCCCAGGCCGCTAAGATCACTCCCACGCCATTCCCGGAATGGGAGCCTTTCCTGGAAGCGGTGAACTATGCCGGAAGCTCAGATGCCAGAGGGGCACTGAGCACATGGCTCATATGCATTTCGAGTCAAGAGAAAGACTCGTTCCAGTGAATTTGCTGGCTTGGCAATGAGTACGTGCGGGTTCATTTCCATTGCGAGTCAAGAAACACATGCTCTCGTCATGCGGGAAGGGATAGCCACCGAGATCTTTGCGGGAGTCTTCACGATCGAGTGCCTCCTGAAGCTCTTTGCCCTGCACGGCAACTACTGGGGTGCGCCGCTGTAGCCGGAAGTTTTTTGCAAGACTTGACCGCATTCACCTGGTCATGGGGGTTGGTCTCAAAATAGGGGTACCCCCAAAATGGATCGTTTTCCCTGGTTTCCCTTTAAACCAACCCAAAAAGGGTACCCTCAATAAAAGACACCTGAAAGCTCAGTGCCAAAGTGGTGAGCCTCCCAACCTCGCATATGTACCTAGAAAGTACAGAACGGCGAGCCCTACGCTCTGTTCAACTGAAGAACGTGAGTTGTCGACCCCGCCGTAGCCCCAAATGTTTGCCAGCAACATGGGAGAGTCCCTCCCGCCCCCAGCCCCGCGAATGCAGTTTCGAGAGCAAAGAAGGCAGATGATCGATACAGCTGTTATTTTTTTCACATCTTTATGCACACATTGAAGCCAGCGGTGCAAGTTTTGGCCGTTTGAAGTGACGATCGGCTTGAGGGTTGACTACGCAGGGGATCGGTGGAACGTCTTCGACTTCAGCTGTGTGGCCGTCTGCCAAGCGTCAGGATTTCGACGGAGCCGAGTTTGGGGTGGTTTTCATGGCCCCCGCATTGTGAAGGCAACTGTGGCTGCGTCAAAATAGGGGCACGAACCTTTTTCGTGATGGAAACGAAAAGGATTCTCACCACCAGGGGTTCAGTTGCGAAACAGACAAGCAAAGCGGGATGGCTGGGTCTGCTCTTCTTTTCCCTGTGAGCGAACTTGCAAAAGGGCCACTTCAGTTTCAGCAAGGCCTGAAGCCTTGACCATGTTGGAACCAGAAGTGAGCGGTGGAACCAAGGGTGCTGAGCCCCTATTTGTGCCCCACGCATGAGAGATGCACGCTATGGAGCAGCGAAGAAGTGTAGAACCGCTGGCAATATGTCTGGCAAATATGGCAGCAAGATCATGGCTCAGCGGTAGGAATCGTGTGGCAGCTTGGGGGCCTAGGTTGCCACGTTGGCCGGTATCATCATCAGCAAAGCCTCCAATGTCGGGAGTCTCAGAGATGGTATTTTCAGGACCTGCGGCCTGCAACCTCTGACTGCCTACTGATTTGGTCCCATATCATCCAAGGTGCGCATTGACCCCATCATCCAGGTCATCCGCATCTTCAGAGTGGCGGCAGTCTCAGAATCAACCGAGCCTTGTGCCTGTGCTGACACCGGTTTTGCCCAGATTCCCTTTGTAACAGGCCCGACTCTTCCGGTTGCTGCGGTTCCTGAAGGGCCTGACTGCCTGGCTCGCTTCGGTCATGATGTGGCCTTGACGTCTCAAGTCCGCGGCATGCAAACCTTTCAAATGCCCAAACACCAAAGCGCCGCAGCATTGACCATATGTCATAGCCGTTTTGGCCAGGAACAAGATCTTCATGGCACTACTCATGTCGCTGCCAAAGCTCATGAACGTGCTTCTGATCCTGCTATTACTGCTGATTTTGTACAGCAGCGGCCCAAGATCCAGATGCATTTGTTTCTTGAACCTACTTAAAAGCCTCAAGGCAAGGTCGCTCCAAGAAGCAGGCTTGCTAAGGCATCTTGGGCGTGAGCCTTTTTGCCACCACCAAGCTGGGAGACACGCTGAATGTGCACGCGCCCTTCCGGCTGAGTTTACCACATCTTGAATTCGCATTCACACACGTTTGGCCATTCAAGCCCGAATTCATGAAGTTTGGTTGACTGGATGGAAAGGCTGACAAGCTCCAAGCTGGCAGGAACTTCCAGAACTTTATGCTGGCATTCATCACGCTCTTCCGGGCTTCCACGGGTGAGGCCTTTCTGCAGAGTTTTCCATGTAGCTTGATGTCTTGACGATTTGTGCTTGTCCGGAGGGAGCGGGGGAACACACCTCAAGTACTTGAGATCTTTGGTTCGAACACTTGGTATGGTCCGAGCTCTGGCCAAACAGGCCTGGAACGAGATCATGCATGAGCTCTCAAGCTCGGAGGCGATCTCGATCGATCGATCCGCATGGAAGCCAAATCCGTTCGTCCTCCCGAGGTGGAGCTGTACAAGTTGGGTGTGTGGTGCTCCCCGAGCGACCTCTTCGACACGGAGACCAAGTTCGAGGCGCGAACTCGTGACCGGCCAGAAAGCAGAAAGCCAACCGGATGATTGCAAGGGAGATGCGGTTGGCCCCCGTTTTCGTGTTGTTGTTTTTGTGTTTGGCAGGTCCTGAAGGAGAAGTGCCTCATTGATCATCCCAACAGCTGCGCAGCACCCCACAGCCTCGGGGTGGGAGAGATGCCACTGAGAAGTGGTACTGTTTTTGAGCAGTGGATGTGCAAGAGAGTTGCTTTGGTGGTAACGGTTTGACAGCGTTTTGGCGGAGAAAACTGCCAGCTGCGTACTGGCCCGTCCAATCGGATACGGTTCTGCCGTCTGTCATCGGATACTCTTAGACCCGTGAATCACGTACTCGCGACCCGCGCACTCATCGATGATTTTAGGGTCGGTTTAAGGTTGGTTTAGGGTTGGTTTAGGGTTGGTTTAGGGTTAGTTTAGGGTCGGTTTAGGGTCGGTTTAGGCTTGGTTTAAGCTTGGTTTAGGGTCAGTTTAGGGTGGGTTTAGGGTCGGTCTAGGGTTGGTTTAGGGTTGGTTTAGGGTTGGTTTAGGATTGGTTTAGGTTGGTTTAGGGTGGGTTTAGGGTCGGTTTAGGGTCGGTTTAGGGGCTTGGTTTAGGCTTGGTTTAGGCTTGGTTTAGGGTTGGTTTAGGGTCGGTTTAGGGTGTTTAGGGTTGGTTTGGAGTTGGTTTAGGGTTGGTTTAGGGTCGGTTTAGGCTTGGTTTGGGGTTGGTTTAGGTTTGGTTTGGGGTTGGTTTAGGGTTGGTTTAGGTTTGGCTTAGGCTCGGTTTAGTCTTGGTTTAGGCTTGGTTTACGGTGGGTTTAGGGTGGGTTTAGGGTCGGTCCAAGGTTGGTTTAGGTTTAGTTTAGGGTCGGTTTAGGGTCGGTTTAGGCTTGGTTTAAGCTTGGTTTAGGGTCAGTTTAGGGTGGGTTTAGGGTCGGTCTAGGGTTGGTTTAGGGTTGGTTTAGGGTTGGTTTAGGGTTGGTTTAGGTTGGTTTAGGGTGGGTTTAGGGTCGGTTTAGGGTGGGTTTAGGCTTGGTTTAGGCTTGGTTTAGGCTTGGTTTAGGCTTGGTTTAGGGTCGGTTTAGGGTCGGTTTAGGGTGGGTTTAGGCTTGGTTTAGGGTCGGTTTAGGGTTGGTTTAGGGTTGGTTTGGGGTTGGTTTGGGTGGGTTTAGGCTCGGTTTAGGGTTGGTTTAGGGTTGGTTTAGGGTTACTTTAGGGTCGGTTTAGGGTCGGTTTAGGCTTGGTTTAGGCTTGGTTTAGGGTCAGTTTAGGGTGGGTTTAGGGTCGGTCTAGGGTTGGTTTAGGGTTGGTTTAGGGTTGGTTTAGGGTTGGTTTAGGGTCGGTTCAGGGTCGGTTTAGGGTTGGTTTCGGGTCGGTTTAGGGTGTTTAGGGTTGGTTTAGGGTTACTTTAGGGTCGGTTTAGGGTCGGTTTAGGCTTGGTTTGGGGTTGGTTTAGGGTCGGTTTAGGGTGGGTTTAGGGTCGGGCTAGGGTTGGTTTAGGGTAGGTTCAGGGTTGCTTTAGGGTTGGTTTAGGGTTGGTTTAGGGTCGGTTTAGGGTCGGTTTAGGGTCGGTTTAGGCTTGGTTTAGGCTTGGTTTAGGGTCGGTTTAGGGTTGGTTAGGGTTGGTTTAGGGTTGGTTTAGGGTCGGTTTAGGGTCGGTTTAGGGTGGGATTAGGCTTGGTTTAGGGTTGGTTTAGGGGGTAGGGTTGGTTTGGGGTTGGTTTGGGTGGGTTTAGGCTCGGTTTAGGGTTGTTTTCGGGTCGGTTTAGGGTTGGTTTAGGGTTGGTTTAGGGTTACTTTAGGGTCGGTTTAGGGTCGGTTTAGGCTTGGTTTAGGCTTGGTTTAGGGTCAGTTTAGGGTGGGTTTAGGGTCGGTCTAGGGTTGGTTTAGGGTTGGTTTAGGGTTGGTTTAGGGTTGGTTTAGGGTTGGTTTAGGGTCGGTTTAGGGTTGGTTTAGGGTCGGTTTAGGGTTGGTTTACGGTTGGTTTAGGCTTGGTTTAGGGTTGGTTTGGAGTAGGTTTAGGGTTGGTTTAGGGTCGGTTTAGGCTTGGCTTGGGGTTGGTTTAGGCTTGGTTTAGGGTGGGTTTAGGGTGGGTTTAGGCTTGGTTTAGGGTCAGTTTAGGGTGGGTTTAGGGTCGGTCTAGGGTTGGTTTAGGGTCGGTTTAGGCTTGGTTTGGGGTCCGTCAAAACCCCCGTCAAACCCCCGTCAAAGCCTCCGTCAAAGCCCCGTCAAAACCTCCGTCAAAACCCCCGTCAAAACCCCCGTCAAAGCCTCCGTCAAAACCTCCGTCAAAACCTCCGTCAAAACCCCCGTCAAAACCTCCGTCAAAACCTCCGTCAAACCCCCGTCAAAACCTCCGTCAAAACCCCCGTCAAAACCCCCGTCAAAGCCTCCGTCAAAACCTCCGTCAAAACCTCCGTCAATCAAAACCCCCGTCAAAACTCCGTCAAATCCCCCATCAAAACCCCCGTCGAAACCTCCGTCAAAACTCCCGCCAAAACCTCCGTCAAAACCCCCGTCAAACCCCCGGCCAAACTTTACCTTTGTCCCCAGGGGGCAACTCTAGTTGTGGTGTGAAAGCCAGTTGGCAGTATCCGCTATAGTCTAGCTGGTTAGGATGCTTGGCTCTCACCCGAGGGGCTCGGGCTCAAGCCCCGGTGGCGGAATCTTGGCCTCACTGACAATGGCTGGTTGGTCATCTACTGGCAGGGAACGATCAGTTTCAACCCGGACGGCGTTTTGAGGGTTTTGACGGAGGTTTTGACGGAGGGTTTTGCAGCTGTGCGGCCCGGGCGGAACCTGCCCCAAAGAGCCGTTTTCGCAAGGTTGTGCCCCATGGGCGGAACCTGCCAAAAAGACCCGTTTTGGCAAGGTTGCGCCCACTGGGTTAAAAAAACTTCCGCTGTCAAAACCTCCGTCAAAAATCCCGTCAAAACACCCGTCAGAGCCTCCGCCACAGCACCCGTCAACACCCTCCGGCCAAACCTCCGTCAAAACCCCCGTCAAAACCTCCGTCAAAACCCCCGTCAAAACCCCCGTCAAAGCCTCCGTCAAACCCCCGTCAAAACCCCCGTCAAACCCCCGTCCAAACTTTACCTTTCTCCTCAGGGGGCAACTCTAGTTGTGGTGTGAAAGCCAGTTGGCAGTATCCGATATAGTCTAGCTGGTTAGGATGCTTGGCTCTCACCCGAGGGGCTCGGGCTCAAGCCCTGGTGGCGGAATCTTGGCCTCACTGACAATGAGCCCCGTCCAAACCCCCGTCAAAACCTCCGTCACAACCCCCGTCAACACCCCCGCTAAAACTCAGAGCCTTGCGCCAAAACCCCCGTCAGAGTCCCGTCCAACTCCCACCAAGACCTCCGTCAAAACACCTCAGCTTTGCTATGCCCCAGCTGGCAGGGAGAAAGTGTGCGATTGCAGGGTGGGGCGGTGTAGGATTGGCGTCTCATGTAGTTTGCGATTGTCGGTTGGGAGGAGTATTCGCTTGGACGGTCGAGTGTCTCTGATTGGGGGGTCACCCGTTTTGGCGCCTGCAGGGAATCCTTCTGCATACTTGTCGTTTTACGGCCATTCTGGAGAACTGACGAGGGTTGGGCCGTCATGCTCGTTTTGAACAACTTTTTCCGCATTTGAAAAGATAGCGGCAGACAAAAGATCCAATGTTTGTGTTTCTTCACTCGAGGCTCAGAACCCTTACTTCTCTTTCATCTTTTGGGCCGCAGCCTCGGGTCCGGCTCACGACTTGCCCAGACGATCATTTCCTTAGGTGACCTACACGCTGGTCATCACCTTCATGGCCCGGGACCCCGGAACCTTGGCCGGAGCCGTTGCTCTGCTTGGCGCGGAGGTGATGAACCTGGTGATTGCCGTCATCCTGGAAGGCTACGAGGAGCTTCATGGAGCACACGCATGTGCTGGAGTGGGAATCCCGCGCGCTGGAGTCAGGATGGCAAGGAGAGCCCGGCGTCGGAGGTGGTGGACGTGTGCGTCAAGGCAGTGACACATGCGGCCATTTGCATGTTTGCAGTCATGATTCTGGTCGCGCGAGGTTTCCACAAGTGTTGAGGTTGCATGCATGTATCAATTTTGGCACACAGTACCTTGAATAGCTTCAACTGACACAGTTTGCATGGTACGGACGTGGCAGTTGTGGCTGAAGCACGACCCTGACCATCGCATGCTCGACCCTTGGAGCGCTGCAACAAAGCTTCCCCCTCAAGGGAAGGAGCTGTTGGTCGACCTCTTCACGTTGGCTTTGCTGGGTGTAGGATTTGTATCATCTATCTCCATGCGGGACGCAGCAAACTCCAATTGCTGGCAAGACACAATAAGTTGGATCGGTGTTTGGACGAGCCTGGTAAGGTCTTTGCCCTTGGGTGAAGCTCTAAACTTCATCAACAAGGCACCGTTTCCCTTCCAGCCCTAGCATGTTTGGACGTGGGCGTTGCAGGCGTTGCGAGAAGTGGAGCGTCAGTGGGGGTCTAAGCGAGCAGCAAGCGCAACACCCGTCGGCCATTCTTGCGGCGCGAGGGAAGGCAGTCCACATACCTCGCCTGCAGCGGGTGTCCAGGGAGTGCAGGGCCTACAGGTGGGGAGGGAGTGCAGCTAAACATGATGTGAGGTTGTGCGCTTGTGGGTTGCAGCCTGGTGCGTGGAGTTTGTGAATGTTGTGAATGTTGGCTTTGGTGTGCATGTGATCAAAGATGCATGTCCTCGACTCCTGAGATTCAATGGAGCTCGTTGGATGTTTTTCTTTGAATGTGCAGCTCTTTGGATTCAATGTGCACCACCTCGACTCGTGTTTTTCTTGCTTCATGGCGCCAGCGATGCCCTTGCAGTCTTTGCCTATGAAGTACGTGGCAGCACTGGACGTCCAGGCGTTGGTTTGGTCACTGACTAATGGTAACCCCGGAATAAGCAGAACCCCTGGTTGATTTTGATTGGGGGGTGTCCAATTCCTTTTAGTGGGGATTCAGACCACTTTTGGAGGGACCACCCCCTAATAGTGGGACGGGTTTATTAATCCTGGGTCAACATTATTGCATTCGCAGAGTGTCTCATAGATTTGCCGCAGGTTGGTGAGAACGGACGTGTGCACTTCATCTCCGCGTGCAAGCAAGTCATGCGCTTCGTGTGCCTCGGAGATGATCTTGTTTGTCCGGCCTGCTTCTATCAATCTCCGATGTCATTGGCTGCGTCTCTGGCTACATCTCTGAGGGATGCAGTGCACGCCAGGCGAGCTTGGAGGATTTGGACACTGTTGAGGTGGGGAGGGAAGGCTCAGTTCTTGCTCCGGTCTTGCGTGTGGGTTTTTGACTGGGTCGTGGGTGGGTGGACAGACGGATGGACGGATGGACGGATCAATCATATGGATGTATGGTGCTGACTGGTTAGCTTGTGTCACACACACACACAAACAAATTCAATCACACAAGCAAATAAACAAATCGAGCAAGTAAACAGAGAAACAAAGAAACAACTAAACAAAGAGGAAAATATACAAGGAAACAAAGAGACAAAGGAACACACAAACAAAGAAACAAACAACACAAATAAACAAATAAACAAAGAAACCAAGAAGCAAAGAAACAAAGAAACAAACAACCGAACAAGCAACCGAACAAACAACCGAACAAACAACCGAACAAACAAGCGAACACACAAACGGACAACCAAACAAACAAACAAACAAACAAAAAACAGGCAAACAAGCAAACAAATAAACAAAGAACACATTAACGAACACACACACACACACATCAAATCACATCACATCACATCACATCACATCACACCACACCACACCACACCCCACACCACACCACACCACACCACACCACACCACACCACACCACACCACACCACACCACACCACACCACACCACACCACACCACACCACACCACACCACACCACACCACACACCACACCACACCACACCACACCACACCACACCACACACACACACACATCACACAAACAACACACACACACAGCAAGCGTTCTGTTAGCATAGGCTTCCTCAGGTGGCTTTGCACAGCTTAGTAGATCCTCATCGCTTCTAGTTTGGACAATTAAGCAAATACGGCTTGCCTAGTCTTGGATACACAGTGTGAGTACTCCATCATTGGAGACTCGCGAAGTGCCGTACTGCGAGACAGATACGGTTCCACCGTGCTGAACATAATGTAGGAAGCTTTTCTCCGGTGAAGGCAAAAAGCCAGAACACAACTCAGGATCCAAGCATATTTAGCCTCAGTCAACTTTGACCTTGATGAAAGTTCACGAAACTCTGTGGACCTGCATGAGCAACTTTTGGATGTGGGATTGCTATTGCATTGGAGCGTGCCTTGTGCCTGCCGTGCAAGGAGAAACTAGAGCAGAAGCAAAGAGACAAGCTGAGAAGGCAGGGACGGCAAGTTTGGAGACGTTTGCAGCTGCTGAATTCCGTCCCTTTTTGCCACGGCATGATGTATGGCATACCACGAATGAAACTTGTGCTCGTGGAAGGCTTGTGGAGAAAAGTGAGCTTCGGATTCAGAGCAAGCAAACGTGCAGCCCTTAGCGCCTTGTGGCAATAAGGCCCGCAACCTTGAATCGAGTCAATACGACCGACTTGAGCTGCAGGAGAGACGTATTGATGGAGGGTCTGAGCTTTGCCAGCCCGCGGCCTACCTTGAACTTACCATCGGGAAACCAGCGAGGCACTTCCGCATGTGGGACACACTTGCCTTTCAGGCGCCAAGTCCAAGGGCGGGAAGATGAGGGATCTGAAGGAGGAGGCAGGAGAGATGGGCGATGGCGCCATGGGGCATCTGGGAATTTCCACACCAGGTGGCCGCGCTGAAGCTCCAAACCGTCCGGGCCGTGCGAAGGGTGTAGCATGCTTTGGGGATGGGTCATTTGTTAGGAGGTCAATGGCAGCATTCTGAGGCAATGAAGCACGTCTTTGGCAAAGGGAAGAAGGCGCTTGGCTTGTTTGGCTGAGTGGGACTTTGCAAGCTGGATGAAGCTCCAAAGCACCAAGTCTAAGGAATCACAAGTTGTCTAAACCCAAAGTCAACGGGTTTTGGCTGCTGACATGGTATTGCATTGCTCCTCAAGCGATGGAGGCACAGCCGAAAGAAGATACTAAGGCTGCCAAGGCACGCTCTGGGGAACTGAGTTGAAGGTTTTCATGCTTCGCCTGCTTTTTGAGGCGCCTCAGGAAGAGGCCAAAGTTGCGCCTGAAGAAGAGGCCAAAGTTGCGCCTGAAGAAGAGGCCAAAGTTGAGACTGCACCTCAGTTTGCTTGATAATAAAGTCCTGTAGAGGTTCTCGAGGCTGAGCCAGTAGGATTTATAGATATTCAGTGCTTCCGCCACATGTTCAAGGCCTGGTGCATCTTCAGATGGACCCAAGGACAACCAGCAGTGGTTCGATTCCTGTTCCACCATTGGCGTGTTTTGGGTCAATGTGCAGGAGGCTTATGGCCCCTACTGCGGGGAGCCGTTGGAGGAGCCATCCAGCCGTTCCGTTGCTAGACTCTTCTCAACGATATCCTGAGTTTTTGGCCACCCTAGAAGCAGGCATGCTTGGATTCTGCTTTCGTGTTTTGGAGCAAAGATCAGGCACCGTGTTTTCGGCCGGTTTGCTGCGAGGACCCACACTGAGTCTTTGGGCACGTAGGCAGGGCCGAGTGAAACCAAGCTGCCTGAGCCGGTGCCGTTCTGGTTGTAAGGCTGCTGGAGCAAGTCGGAGGATGGCTGAGACACCGCCCAAACAGCACGCTACAACCCGTCACTGTGCAGCCAGTGACCAGAACTTGGCATGACTGGCCACAAACAGGTATCCACTCTTTTTCACAGTCCTTGTCAGATCATGTTAAGCAAGACAGACCGCAAGGTTTGCTTCCAATTGTAATGTAGCAATACCAACCACTGCTGCCGCCGACGTCCATTTCAAAGGAGCCGTGAGGCTCCTTGTGGACGATGTCAAGGAATGAGGTTGTAGGCTAGCTAGCTCAATTCCACAGGAGCTGATAAGCAGTTCAATTTGGAATTCATGAGTTTCACCGCGTCAGCAGATGCTTCCAGGTGTGAGGAGACCTCTCCTGGGTTGGAATCTTCTTGTGGAACTTTTGAGCCAACAAGCTTCTTAGGATCACAGCCTTGCTGACAACGTCGTGCCCACCGTTTCCACCATCCGTGAGTGATTCGAACTTTCAGAGAAAGCTCGAGTCACTTGTCAAATTTAATGCCCAGATCGCAAGCATGTCTTGCACCCTGCAAAGCAGGGGTACACATAAATGCCGTCCTGGTTTTCTGGCCACTGTAGCTGTTTGTTTGCTGCAGTGGCTGACAGGAGTTTCACAATCGGCAGGAGGAACAAGAGAAGCGTAGCCTGCATATCCAGTTTTCTTGATCGACCGGAGCTGCATGTAGTGGACGGCGGCAAACTACCACCAATGATTGTCTCCCCGAAACATTTGGGCAAAGTCATCGCGGCAAGCGTGACATGCCGGCAAGTGCAGCCGCTCAGTGCGGGTCTCCAAGTACCAGAAGTCTGGAAAGTACTTCCTGCTTCGCAGTTGTCCATGTTAACTGGTCGTTTTCAACTCGAAGCTACCACTTGGCCACTTGGGGGTCCTGCTTGGGGTATTCCGGTATTCCCGAGTCCTGCTGGCACATTGGCCCAGACGAGACCCTAGCGGCCATGAAGAGCACTTTCCAGGCGAGGTTCCAAAAAAATATATCTGTACCAACTAAACCCAGTCATCCAGACAGGTGCACTCCCACCATCGATGGAAGTGCACACACCCCCTTTCCAAGAGGAAAGTAGTCTTTCTATAGGGGTCTGTGCACAAATCCATGTTAGTCGGTGGGAGGGTACCGCGTCTCATGTCTTCTGCGGCGCTCATGTTCTCATTTTCTTGCTTCTTTTTTGTTTTTTTTGAGGGTTGTGTGTTCTCAAGTCTTTTTGTGGCGCTCGCGTTCTCGTTTTTTTGTGGTGTGAGGACCATGGCGCCTTCCAGGCTGCGAGGCCGCTTTACTCCGCCGGGGCCCTTTCCGCGAGCGCACTCGGATGCGAGCGCCGAGCGCGTGCGGCGCTGACCGCCTGAGGTCTGCCGCACGCGCTCCACGGTGCAGGTGCGCGTTGATGCGGGATGCGAATCAAAAAGGACAGCTTCTGCATCTACAGGGAAGATCGTCACTACTTCTTTCAGCAATTCAACCTTCAGAACATCGCTCAGTCTATTGAGATCTATCTGCATTTTCACTCTTTCTAATGAGCATTGAAGCTGAAAGAGGAAGTTTGGAGAGTATCGGAGCGGAGGGTAACGGATTTCCACCCTCTTGAGACTCAATCTTGTCCAGCCCCTGAACCCGACATATCCGAACTCAAACAATCCTAATTCTCATCATTTCCAAACGCAAAGTGCAACCTTGGAACAACTCACTAGTTCATTCGCTTGATCATTTCCTCCATCCGTATCTTTTCTCTGCGTCTCAAACGACTGTGGCGATGAAAAAGCAGCGAATCGGGCCTCAGGGAAGGGATTTGCAGCCTGTCTTGCAGCTCGATTTGAGATGGCCAGGTCTCTGATATGCCTGAGCTTGGCTTTGCAGAGCTCTGCGGAGGAGACCTAAAATCAGAGGGAGATTGAGCGCTGTAAGAACCTGGTGCATGTTGTCTCGGGGCACACTTCCGCGCTTGTCAATCCACTTTCTCTCATTAGAGATGCTCCCGCAGGACCCTACTACATCTTGTCTGTCATGCTGGATGTAAACAGCCTGTGGTGCTGCTGGCAAGTTTGCAACATCGAGTCAAGCTGCAAGCTGCAAGCCGCGAGCATGGATCGGGAATCGGGCTAGCTCGATGGACGCCACCTGCAAGCTGCCGGGGAGCCCAGGCTTTTTGCTGCGAAGCAGCGGGATCGTTCGGTGGCCTTGGTGGTTCATGCATTTCTGTGCTTGCAGCTGAATGAGGAGGCTTACAGGGGTTTGAGATCCAGCTCTTGTGAAGACGTATCTTGGCAACCACTGACACAGTACATGATGAGACATGATGAAGTGCACCACAAAGAGCTTGTCTGCGTGCTTTGAGTGGTTTCAAACGAACAAGGCATCCACAGATAGGCAGAGCGTGTCGTTCGGACAATGCCATGAGCCAAGAACAGCTCTGCGGCCGCAGTTGAACCGCCACTTTGCGGCTCCTTTGCCTGCATGAGCAATGGCCTACAAGGTGCGACACGGTGTGGGCGAAACCAGTCTTGCGTCCTGCAACCTATGGCCGCCTTAGCACACCCGGCAAGCTGGAGCAGACATTGGCATTGGGCTCCTTTGGCCTGCAACGGCTGCAGGGCGCAGCTCGGAGCCTCTCAACGAGAGAGAGCCCTGGTCTTAAGGGGTGAGCGTCGAGCAGAACAGCAGAACACGTTCGGGTCGTTGGAGATATCATATCAAGCATAGTTGTGAGCTCTGCCTTGCATTGGCCTGATCGGTCCACGGGAAGTGCCCTAATTGGGCCAAGGTCCCGCGAGGAAGCTACCTGCTGGAGGCAAGTGACACTCTGTCAGGCATACTTTGTGGAGAGATAAGCACACACACGGCTTCCTCATCTCGAGATGCCAGCTTGACACTATAACCCAAAGGCGAACCCTAAGTTACACCCTGAAGCTAACATGCTGCTTTGATGCTTCGTGTCAGGTCGCTGCTTTGCTGGTTCGGCTTCTTCATTCCAGCAGCCCGGCAAAATCTGGACATGCTGGGCAAGGGCTAGCCATGGTGAGTGGGAAGAGGCGGCCTTCATGACGTGTATTTTGTGATTCCCTGTCCGCACTGGATTCCTGCTGGCCAGCCTCTGAGCAACTCACAAACTCACGAGCGCAACAAGTTCAATTGATGAATGTGACCGAATCTGAAGCTTCTTGCTCGACACCCAATAAAAAACAAGTCAACAACCTCACCACGATTAGTAAAATGGATTCAGCTTCTGTTGCAGCGATTCTTCGCTTCTTGCTCGCCTGGACTGAGTTGCCCCCTTCTTGCGCCAGCCAATTCCCTGGCTTGTGTTGGCCTCCCAATGCAAGCTGCCAATCATGAGTCAGTGAGTGATTGAGTGAGTGAGTGAGTGAGTGTGAGTGAGAGTGAGAGTGAGTGAGTGAGTGAGTATGAGTGAGTGAGTGGGTGGGTGGGTGGGTGGGTGAGTGAGTGAGTGAGTGAGTCTTAGTGGAAAGGTGGATTTGGGTTTGGGTTGGCTTCGGGTTTGGGCCTTCTTAGTGGATGGGTTGCTCGCGTGCTGAGGTGGGCTTCGAGCTCTGGGTCCACCTGCTGCACGGCTTCGACCGCCAGGAGATCCTTGGGGAGGAGGATGCCCTTCCCAAGCAGCTGGCGCGGGGGTTCGGGTGTCCGCGGGGTTTCGGGACTGGCTAAGGGATTTTGTATTACACCTGGGAATACACCCACTGGATATTGACTCCATTTAGCGATATTTCCG
The DNA here is from genome assembly GCA_963377175.1 of Effrenium voratum. Classification (NCBI taxonomy): domain Eukaryota; class Dinophyceae; order Suessiales; family Symbiodiniaceae; genus Effrenium; species Effrenium voratum. Next base: position 27,391 of record CAUJNA010003818.1, read on the forward strand.
GAAAAATCCGTGTAATTGTGAACCATTCTGGGTCATTTTCCACTCAGAGACTGGGTCAAAACGTGGGAGTTCTGCCGGAAATCGCTTTTCGGGCTGGGATGGTGATCTGGTGATCTTGGATTCAGTGTCGACCCGAACGGGATCGCAGGCCAAGATCCTATTTGACCTTTTGGGCATCCAAAGCACAAAGCGCCACCAAGATCGGATTTTGCAGTACGCCTCGTTTCATGTATGTCATCTGGATGTTGCGGTTTTCGGAACCTGGCATTCTGCGCAGTGTTTGGACGCAGCATTCTTCCAGCGGGTGAACCATCTCCCGATATTGCACTTCGAGCCACTGCATGGAGCCCCTCCCCCCTCCCCCCCCATGTGTTTCTATTTTACGCAAAAGTGGATTCTCTTGCCTGTTCCTCGCACCTTGTTTAGCCAACATGCTTTAACCGCTGTTGCTTCATGACAAGCTCCTTTTGGCTTCCTTTTTAGGGGCCAGGATCTGCCTGCTCAAGCAAGCTTTGCTCAACCACGATGCACCCGGTTGTTTCATCCAAGGCGCCCCGCAACTCTTCCGTGTTTGGCTCTTTTTTGATTCCCTGCATCTGCCCCCCCTGATCACTTTTCGGGCCATTTTGAAATGAGTTTTCTAGCGTGATGTTTGAAGGGGACATCTGAGGAGGCAAAACCCGTGACATGGGCGTGTCGGACATCTCGACCTCATAGATAGATGGTCATAGCTTCAGCAGTCCACGGGCTATGAGGAACCGGGGAATGTTGTGGCGTCTCAAAGTCCGGGGACTCTTGGCTCATTTTCCAATGCTCTTGGCTAAGCATTCGTTTTGACCATTGCTCACAAATTCCAAATGAAACAACAGGAAACCAACCATCTTTAGGGGTTCTGTTTTTGGCGAGTTGCCACAATTAATGTGGCCCCAGTCACTGACGAAACACTCACTGGCATGTCTGGCAGTTTGGCATTTGGGGTTCCTGTGTACATACATAGACATTTATACATAGAACCTAAAAATACAACAACCGCAGCCACGGGTTTCGGTTGTCACCGACCGCAACCGGCGCGAGCGCGGGTTCCTGGACTTCGCGGAGCTGATCTGCCGCGTGTGCCTGGGGCAAGTGCTGGTCTTCAGCGCCTGGCAGCTGGCCCGGGCCGTCTTCCACTGCAAGGCCAAGAGGGGTACCTCTGGTGAGGATAGAATAATTTTTGTATGCTGTATGTAATACATTATATATATATATATATATGTATTATATATATGTATATATATATATAGTATGTACACACACATATATATATATATATACACACATGTGCGACCCCTTCCAAAACCTACTAACCAGTGTTTTGAATCTGGAGAAGGGAGACTTTAAAGCCACGCCAAGGTACATGGAGCTCAAGATTCCCCAGATATGTCTTCAACATTTTGAATCTTGAGTCTCATTCACTTGTAGTAAGCGACTGGCAGCTCCAGCTAAAGAAAACGTAGCTTTTCAGTACAAGCACACGATCTCGTGCTTCATTTACTCTGTCATTTTGCAGTGAACATCAGCAAATTTCCCTTCTAAACTTCTATTTGACATTCACATGCATATCGATTATAAAGGTGCTCCTTGCTCAATTCCATTTGCATTCTAGTTCAACTATACCAAACTAATCTGTGGAAAGCAAGTCCCACACTGAAATTCAAATTTTGGAAGAATACCCAGAGTAGAATGCTTGTGCAAGTTCACAGCAAAGTAACTTGAAGCAATTGCATTTCCTAATGCGTTCCCAAAAAACTGGCGAGAACAATTGACATGGCAAGTTGAGTGAAATCAACTTCAATTTGAACAGGCTAATTGCCGTCTCATTCCATGACAGTTAACGAACTGAGCCAGGGCAACTGGAAAGTGCCTCAATCATAGGCCCGGAAAAGCGAAAACACACTTCTACCCCCATCGTGACTTTTTGTTTTTGTGTGTGTGTTGTTGGTGCTTGCGTGTTTGGTTCGCAATATCCGGAAGGAACCAAGCAATAAATCCAGAAATGCTACTTCTTGATGAGTAGGGCCAAATGCCAGACATGCTATTTGTTTTAGCTTGCTTTTTTAGTAAAGGGGGCACCATGCAGCTAAAACCTTCTTTGTACGCGTGTGTGTGTGTGTGTGTGTGTGTGTGTGTGTGTGTGTGTGTGTGTGTGTGTGTGTGTGTGTGTGTGTGTGTGTGTGTGTGTGTGTGTGTGTTTGTGTGCATGGGGGGTACCATATGTATGTATGTACATATATATACATATGTATATATATATATATGTGTCAGGCGTCATATGCAATTTCAAATATGTATATATATATATATATATATATATTCACACACACACACACACATGCCTGTAGCATTTGGGATCGAATGCTTGTGTTGGGCATTGAGTAAAGAAGCATGGGAGCTTTGGCAAGGTCTGGGTCACAGATGTTGCTTTCAGACATTTCCAGCACGTCGCGTGTGGCAATTTGTTTCTGGAACCCATCGGTTGCCCAGGTGGGCGTGCTCATGGGCCAAATCTGCGAGGCATCGCCGCTGGTGCGGCAGTGGCTGCCGGCTTTGCTCCTGACGCTCTTCACGCGGGGGCACCCGGAGAGTATCCCAAATCGCAAGGGCTGTCCGGTCGCCTGGTGATCATATACTTCCTGCACTTCGGCGGTTTCGCATTGGCTTTTTTCAAAGAAATGGAGTGGCTGGCCCAAGCTATGAACCCACTGAGTATCCAAGGCCAGGCAACGCCCAAGCTTCTTAGCCAACTCTACCAGAGGTGAGGGAGAGAGTGCCGTGGCCAACCCGCAAAGAGCTAGAAGATATGTATGACTCGTGGCCACATCAGCCAAAGTTGTGACTGCTGAACCACACAGTTTGTCATCATGGCATTAAGCACAAAGTAGGCATTGTTAGTTTGTGGCTGGTGTGGTTAGTTCTCCTGGTTTGAGCGTCTTACTTGGGTACACAAGCACACAGAGCTGGTTCTTCTGCTGCGTTAGAAACCACCGCGTCGCCGCCTTCAGACTGGACAGCCTGTCCTGCTGCGCTCTGCAAGCTCGCTTGTGACAATCTTGGTTGCTTAACACCAAGATGAAGTGGCTCCGCTGCAGGCTGCGGTGCGGCCACGTTGTTCCCCACATGGAACATCATTTGCTCTCGTAAATTCGCCTGGATAGGACGTGCTTAACTGTGACCACCTGCCTTCAGACGTTGATGCTTTTCGGAGGTAAGATCCAAGGCAAGCCGCACAGACGGACCCCAAACTGGACGGTATGCCCTAGCTGAGGTTCGGAGTGGGTGTGTGGGGCTGCTTTGTGGGTGATGAGGGCCTTCCTTTGTGGGCACTCCGCTACAGCCGGCCGCCTCAGTTGCCAAAAGTGCTTGCCATTCCTCATTTGGATGTTGGTCAAGTTAAACCACCAGGAATAGGGCCGCAGGTATGTGTCCATGTTTCGATTTACCAGGGCAGAGTTTCCAACTAGTTTTGACGACCACAGCCATTTGTCCTTGCGTCGCTTCCTGAGGCCACATTTGCGACATGTTCTGCCATGCCGTCGTGGCCTCCGCACTCATGGGATTAGGCGTCGGCTCGCAAGCTCGCACGAATTTCTTTGGGTTGACCAGCATCTCCACTTTCACGACACGCTTGATGCTCTTGTTGTGACTGGCGCTTCATGCTAGGCTTTGACCTGACCTCCGAAGCACACCAGGCCAGACAGCAGTGCGCCCATTCCCACAAGAACGGTATGAGTGATGGGTCCCATGGGAACACCTAGCCTGCTCAAAAGCCAAGTTGGGCAATGTCAACCGCACGCACCATTGCATTGCCCAGGGCCGGCTGCTTGACTTTTTGGTCAAGTTCTTCCTTTGTGCCGGGCTTAAGGGCCTGCCAGGTTTTGCCTTGGCCTGCGCACAGAATTGCTTTGGTCAGGTCTTGACACCATCGAGGGCCATGGCGTCCACAGCGAAGATGCGGAGCCGGAGTTTGGCTCCTTGGTTAAGGCAGCATGTTGGGGGCGTTAGCCTTAAGCAGCAGAACGAGAGTACTTTAGTATCATACATATATATATATATGTATGTATGTAATGTATGTATGTATGTATGTAATGTAATGTAATGTAATGTAATGTAATGTAATGCAATGTAATGTAATGTAATGTAATGTAATGTAATGTAATGTAATGTAATGTAATGTAATGTAATGTAATGTAATGTAATGTAATGTAATGTAATGTAATGTAATGTATGTATGTATGTATGTATGTATGTCGTGTTTTTGTTGTTGGGGGGAGCTACCATATTATATATATACATTGTACATATATGCGTTTTAATTTGCCTCCAACGCTTTTTTTGAGGAAAGGGGGTGCGATTCAATTGCTACACAAAACTTCCGATGTGTCTACGATTGTTCAAGGCGCTCTTGGAGCGCCGTTGCGGCGATTTGCCTAAAAAGCATGACGCTCGAACTACTTTGCGAGTATTTGTGACTTTATGCGATTACGTCGCGGATATGTCGCGATGTATGTGCCACGAATCTACGATGAATTTGCGAATGAATTACGAATTGTGTACGTATGTTTTACTTTTAGTCGCTTTCCATGCGGAAGGACAACCCAAAAAGGATAACAACCTGCAAAACATAAGCTTTCTGCAACAAGCTGTAGCAAAGCAATTCCCCACAGTAGGCTCCTACAGAGTTTGACATGTCTTGACGGCGCCTAAGTGTCCAAGGATGTGCATGACTTAGCCTCAAGATGGAACACGCCTCTAAACATGTACAGGTATTGTCGCATCCAGGCTGGCGCACATGTCTATCTCAGCAATCAGTCATGGCAGCAAACACCTCCATCCAGCGTTCATATTCTTCGGAATTGCAGTAGGGACGGTACAAGCAATCAGGCGACATTCCCTTCATGCCTTCGGAACCCCGGAACTTATCACCTGTGCTTGGAACTTCGAACTCTTTGTCCTGTAGAAGGCAAGTCACAGTGGTACTGTTACTCCACGATGCATTATGGAGGGTCTCTGTTCTCAGTGCGGAAAGCAGAACGTCACGGAATGTGGGGCGGGGTCCAGCTTGCAGCTGGAG
>CAUJNA010003818.1:37627-52221 GCA_963377175.1 Effrenium voratum
CCGCCGCCCGCCCGCCGCCCGCCCCCTCCCGCCACGCCCCCGCCCGCGCCGCCCGCCCGCCGCCCGCACGCACGCCCGCACGCACGCACGCAGCACGCACGCACGCACGCACGCACCACGGCGCCGCCGCCGCTGCGCGCGCGCGCGCGCGCGCGCACAAACGCAAACGTGCAAATGTGCGGAGACACTCGCGCGCGCAGACACTCGCGCTCGCTCACTCGCACGCACACCCAGCTGCAGCGAATAATGCACTGTTGTTGTCCAGTGTTGCTGCTGGGGGGCCAGGAAGGTGAGATGACGGCTTGAACGCGTTCGGCAGTTGTCACGGAACGTTCACCGACAGATCTGGGCTCTAAATGGAGCTTAGGGATCCACCAGCCTCCTTGGGCCGCGGAACTGCGGGCTGGGGCGCCACGAGGTCCTTGTCCCGGTGGGGGACGACGAATGGCAACACCGAGGAGGATCTCCAGACCGCCAAGATGGTGTGGGAAGTGCCGGCTGCAGAGCCCAGACTTTGGGGGCAAGTTCGATGACTTCGTCCAGTTGATCGACTTAGCAGATTGGTTGACACAGTTATGCTGACCGCAAACTAGGACGAAGGCAGGAAGACGGTTAAGGTGACTGGAGCGATGGGCAATGGGGGAACTCGCACGCCCACAAGCAAGTTCCCTCTCTTGATATTGGTCATGGAGGTGGCGTGCTGGCTGGACGTCCTAGACATCGAGCTGGAGTTGGGTCTTGAGGGCGCAAAACACAGAGGCTGACAATCTCACAAATGACCGATTCGAACCCTTCGACCCGAAGCCTCAGGATAACCTGGACTTCGAAAGCCTGCCCCTTCATGGTCATGAAAGATCTGATGGAGGCGGCAGGCAAGCTGGACGAAGCGCTGAAGCACGTCGAAGGAAGCGAAGAAGGCGACCGTGGAAGCCTCGACAGGAGGCGCGCCGACAAAGAGGAGGAAGAGGAGGGATGCGCTAGAAGGACCCCTGGTAGGACAACGGTTACGAAACCAGGTTAAGTAGGAATGAGAAGTAAAGAGGGTTAACCTGACCATGGCTAACTAGGGGAAGAATCCATGACCAGTGAACACCTCTTTGAAAAGCAAGGAGGTGGAGTTAGAGCTATCCAGTGAAATGCGCAGGGTAGGACGTGGCTTCGCAAAACGCTGCAGGATGATGTGCGCAATCCCGAAAAGGTCAATGCGGTGTTAGTGCAGTGACGACGGCTTGAACGCGTTCAATAGTTGACATGGAACGTTCACCGACAGGTTTGGGCTCTGAACTCCGTTGTTTGGACCCACCGCCATCCCGAGTACGCCCCCTGCGAAGATCCACGGCCAGTGAACAACTCTCTGACAAGCAAGGAGGTGGAGTTAGAGCTATCCCGTGAAATGCACTGGGTAGGACGTGGTTTCACAAAGCCCTGCAGGATGATCTGTGCAATCCCGAAAAGGTCAATGCGACGTTAGTGCAGTGACAGTTGGATTTACTGTGCTTGCTGAGGCTCTATGTGGGCGTCATTTCTTTTTATGTTCTTCGCCTACACTTTCACTGTGTACATCCCAGAGTCAGAGCTTTGCCTGCAGCCAGTATGGGTGCGGGGACTGGCGTGTAGCTTCGGTGGGCATGCTTTTGCGTGGACATTTGACTATGCGTTGCAATGCAATTCCATTGCATTGATTGCATACCATGGCGAGCAACATGGCATGGTTCCGCAAACATTGCGAGATTCAAAGACTGAGAGATGCAGAGAGAGAGAGAGAGAGAGAGAGAGAGAGAGAGAGAAAAAAAAAGAGAGAGGGAGAGAGACGATGAGTTTGCGAGACGCAGAGGAGATACTGTCGATAGGGTCAGAGAGATGGAAAGGTGAAGATACAGATGCAAAGAGGTAGATTGATAGGTGTTCAGCGAAGCAGAGACATGCAGAACATCGATGTATTGAAGAGTGACGCCACACACACGCAGACTGCCCCACTCAGAAAGAAGAATGAAACGGCACGCGCACAGCACTGCGCGGCTTAAAGCTGCCGATGTCCCCACTTCAGGCGCCACCCTGGGTTGATGTCACGGTGGACTTTATTGGCCGCTTTTGCTGGGCGGGCATCAGCTGGTGGCTTATGGTTTCCATCCTAGGCCCGGGTCCCCATGACCAACAGATAGTGAGCAGGTAGCGTCAAGCAACATTTTGCATCACGCTTGAAGTACAGGCACAACCCTCACGGCTTGCGCCTTCATTTTCGGAAAGGATTTCTGTCTCGGCCATCGAGCACTTGAGCGCGTTTGCAGCTCACAACTTCATGAAGATGTCCATCTAGCAATGCAAGTTAAATCCACAAGTGCAAAACTCTGGAATGCCTGGACATGATGTACAGGGGGTGTGCGGCAAGAGCCCGTTGTGGCTTGTGGTACACGTTGAGATTGGCAGACAGATGCATGAGCAACTGACTGGTTCCCTGCAGCTTGCGCAGCGAGTCGCCCAGCCGGCGCAGGGACAAGGCCAGCGGTGGCAAGCTGTGTAGGATCGCTGTGCAATTTGCAATTTGGGGTTTGCCCCTCGCGGTTCTCCAAATTTCTTGGGAGTCCCAACTACATGGCAGATGCGTTGCATTCAGCTTATGCCAAGTGGTCTTCCGAGCGCGGCCAGTCACAGCTTCACCTGCCAGCCGGCCACCTTCGACGTCTTGCAGGCCTTGGATGGGGAAACGGAGCAAACTCACTGGTTGATCAAGGGGTGTGTGTCCCATTTTAGAGACAATTTTTCAGTTTTGGGGGCGAACCCCCTGTTAATCTAACAAGTTGATTCATCCGGCCAGTACAGCACGCCGAGTTCATGCGAGGCATGCCGACCGCGCGGTTCATTTGGGCAGCAAGATCACCAGGATCAGCCGACCCAGGCGGGGATGGCGTTGACCTGCGGCAGGCTTCGTTGAGAGAGGAGGCCTGGACACGCAGAGAGTCCCTGTAGGACCACGGCGAACAGACGTTGGCAGCACCCCAGCAACAGGCGCAGCTTGGCTGCAGAGGGCTTGTGCTTGCAAGTTCTGCTCTTGGTTCTTCCAGAGAGAAACTGGAGCTCCGGCTTGAGTGGAAACTGTCACAGCCTATTGTTTTCCAGGTAGTAGTTTGCTTAAAACTGTGCTCGGTGCTGTGGCTACTCTGATGATGTTGCAAATGCTGGAAGCGAAGATTGAGATTGTCTCTCCATGTCTCTGTCTCTCTGTCTCTCTGTCTCTCTGTCTCTTCATCTTGGCCTCTCGCAGTCTCTCTCTCTCTCTCTCTCTCTCTCTCTCTCTCTCTCTCTCTCTCTCTCTCTCTCTCTCTCTCTCTCTTTCTTTCCGTCTCTGCCCCGTGCCGAGCTCATCTCACGCATTGTCCTCAGGTCTGAATTGCGGGAGGTGCTGCCCCCGGCATAGCCCAAGGTCATCGATGGGCGAGTCTCTCGCAGGAACCTGTTGAGGACACCTGTGGAAGCCCATCTCTTTGAGCCGCAGGCGTGGCAAGGGGGGACCATTGTACCAAGCCACAGCCACGTGGCTGGATGGGTGGCCTTTCCATGTCCTCAAGGATCCGTATCTGCATGTTTGAGCTGGGAGCACGTTTTTTTGTTGAGTTGCAGAGCGGATTTTGGTTTGAAGTGTTGACGTTCGTTGGAGCGATTTGTTCTGGCCAAAAAGAGCTGTACTCTGTTGCAGGCTGTTTGTTCAGCCTGTCCGGGCTTTCGGGCAACAAGGGGAGGATCCTGCATGACGAGACTTGCGAATCAACGCTTGTTTCACAGCTTTCGTTGGAGAGTAGGTGGCATAGACCGCAGCACGACTTCGCATACTGCAAATCCCTTGACACCTGCTCTTCTTTGTTGCGAGAGCCCAGCTCCAATTCAGTCCACAAGAGAGGCCATCGGCTGCGCAGCAAGTGGCCAGCGGAGCTGCGGGAGCTTCACACCAGAACTAGCACACCAGTTACATCTAGAAGCCATGTGAATGGTAGTTTAAACCATTTTGCTTTGGACTAAAGAACATGTGGCCATGCATGTATTCATTTTAGCCGCGGCTTTAGAGTGATGTGTTTTGCCTCCAATGCCAAAAGGCATCGAAGGCCTTGCTCGGCGTGGAAGCCAAGGTTTCGCGGCGAATAAAAAGCTTCAGGGCGCTTGAGTCGATCTGCATTTGGGCATGGGTCACAAGAGGACCTGGCAAAACCGCAGGTTTTCGTCCTTCGAATGCAACCCATTTTGGGGTTTTGGGCTGGCTTTTGGCGATCGGGCCAAAATCCGAATCGTAGCCCCGAACATCCCATTCAATCCCCACAGGTTCGAAAATCTGGGCGGATTCGCCAATTGTAACCAAAGTGGGAGGAACCAAAACGGTTCGCCCAGGCTGCGCCAGCTGAGCCGCACGAACCTGGGGCCCTGGCGCGAGCTGGGCCGCCGGGCCCGGCGCCCGAGCGGGGAGAGCGGAGAGCGGAGAGCCGCGGCCGGGGAGGCGTGTTGCGGTGGGGAATGACGGAGGCTGGGGTTTGGGAACGAACCGTTTTGGGATGTTTTGGGATTTTCATGAACTTTTTTGGCATGTTTTGGGATGGTTTGGGATTTTCATGAACCGTTTGATGTTTTGGGATGTTTTGGGATTCCCAAGCGATTGTTCCAGGGGTCATTCCATTTCTCATTCCCTGCCTATTGAACCAGCAAGTCTTGGTCAGGTTTTTTCCCTTGAGGCTTTTCATGGCCTGGAGCTGGAGCGTGAAGGCACCTTCGAGCCAGCGCGGGGCCCAGTGAGAAGATCACGTCACTTAGCAATCGTTCATGGCCGCAATTGCTGGGGGCTCTTATGAGATTCCTGCAACCTCGCGACTACTGTCCAGCATGAAGCCAACAGAAGTTGCATGCATAGTCACATTTGCCCCCTCGGTTTGAATTTCAGGAGCTGCTGGCAGAAGAAGACCAGTGCTGCAGGCGCCATGAGAACTTTGTCAGAAAGACAGGTTGGCTGAAGCCAAGAAATTGCAGCCAGAGCATGATTGCCACATGGAGCGCGAAGCCGCAGTAGTTGATGCAGCGTTTTTTTGCGGCGCGACGACCCTGCAAGGCTCAAAATGAGCCGTGTGGACTGGAAAGTGCGCTACTACCACTTTAAGTACAGCGCCAGCAGCCAAGAGAATGTCGAAGATGGTCATTGGCGGCACGGCTGAGCAAAGTTGAGGTGCCCACCTTCTCTTCGCCGTTCAGTGGCAGGGAGGTAACATCTGTGGCACACCCTGATGAGGCAGGTGCACCTCGTCTTGCAGCGTTTGTGGAAAAGTAGATGTGCTTTGATCCAGTCATCCAGTCTGTAATCCCGGCAGGTTGCCTACCTCCGATGCCGGCTTTGTACAGACGTCGTCTCTGAGGGTTGCAGCCAGGGGGTTTACCTGGAGGTTGGGGACTCAGCTAAGAGCGATGAACAGGGGAAGGAAAGCCAGAATGGTGCTGAATAGTCTCACCTGAAAAGGAAGGGGAGAGGAAATACACTCGGTGCACTGGAGGGGGCTGCCAGGCCAAGGGTAGGGAAGAAACAGATCTGCTCCCCCAGACCTGGCGATGCACGAACAATACAGCTAAACCGATACCAAGCGACACTAAACCAAAACTAAACCAACACTAAACCAACAGTATACCACCACTGAAGCCAAACTGACTGAGATTGACCGAGACCCCAAACAGCCTTTTTTTTCCTTAAGAGAACCGTCACCTAACATTTTGAAACACATTTTCAGGACATATGTGCAGGGACACCCCGGATTTGGGAATAAGAAGGGTAGGAAAAGCAGGAACACTTTAGTGCTGAATAGTACAACACAGTACAGTAGATGTACAGAATATTCAAACCTCTCCGTAACCTCATGCTTACACCCTAATCCCTTTGTGGCTGTGTCGTTTTCAGGGGATTTTCAAATGATGGTTTTGCTTTGGGTTTCTTTTTGAACAGGGGGTTTCTTCAAAAAGACACCCATGTTTGTCTGTTTGCTTGCTTCCGCCCACGCTTTGCCGGGGGCAGGGGCTACAGTTACGGCAAGGGTTTGACTAATCCTAAACAGGGACTAATGGACAACCAGTACTAAGCAATGCTACAGCAAACTAGTCCAGTACTGAACTACTACTAAATCAACGCTAAAGAGCAACACTCAAAAATCAATGTTCAACCGCTTTGTGCTATCTCAAACTTTGGAGCTTGGTATTGAATACCAAGCTCCAAAGTTTGAGATAGCACAAAGCAATACCAAGGCAATATCAGCTAGCCAATATTAAACCAATACTAAGCTTCAATACCAGCTGGATGACGTGAGAAGCCCAGTTTTCCGCGCCCCTCATTCTTCTTGTTCTTGTTTATTGACCCCAAACTCGTGTCGTCTTCACGACTTATTTGAGGTTGAAGTAGTGAGCAACTCGGACAATCTGAGCATGGCCGTGGTGGACTTTGAGGCGCACTGGTTCCATCGGAAGAAGCGCGAAACGATGGGTGAGTTTGGGATAGGCGGGCGGCTGCAGTAGCGTCACCTTCAGTCTGAGCCTCGTTGGGAATGATTTTCTTTGAAGCTGGTCGGAGGCAAGCGCTGTTGCGTGCCGGTACTGTAAATGTAAGCCACAAATACCACGCGGTACAGGTGCAGACGTGCCTCACCGTCCTGTCTCTGTCTTCTGGCGTTCATTGGATGGGCAGACACGTTGAGGTCCAGACACAGGCGCGGTGATCCGGGAGCGCAAGGTCAGGGAGGCACCGCGGAAGGCCGGGAAGAACTCGGAAGTTGGTACTGGGGTTGGTCGCCTTGCTGTATGTGCTTGTCTTTTTTTGGGACATCCAATGGCGGTTTTCCTTTTGTTCTCCCTGAAAGCGGGTGTTTTCCCCAAAAAAGATACGCCAGAGCGTGAGGTCGAGGGCGCTTACATCCAGCCCTTGCCCACTGCGGGGGCACCTGGAGCGCTAGCAGCCTCGTCCATGGACAAGGCTTCGTGCGAAATCTGGACAGGTTGCGACGGGCCGTCCATTCCATGGGCTCATGGGTCAGTGCCTCGGAGTGAAGGGCAAGCAGACCACCTGGAACAGAGACCAAAGGATTTATGACCCATCCTGAGCAACCCTCAGACTCGTTTTGGAACTATCCCTAAACCCTGTGCTCAGCCAAAGCCACACCGAGACGCATAGACCATGCCACCGTCAGCACCCCCAACAAATCTGCCCACAAACCATCAATTCCAACACGTAGCGAAGTTCGTGCCAGTTTGTAGCCAGAGGAGCCTCCAGCGCACCCCAGTTGTGGGTTTCCTTTCCTGCGCTCCCTTTCTATGTTCCGCCCCTGAGCGGGGCTTATGCCAGGATTTTGACTCAGATGAAATCGTTTCAGTGCTTCGAGTCGGTTGTTGCCAGATTGGCCATGAGTCTGCGCCCGTACCGAGGTCTCTACCTGTATCAAGACCGCTTAGCGTTTTTCAGGAGGCAGGAGATGGGCGCCTGAAAAAACAGTATTTACTATCCGAGTGTGGGTCCTGCTTTTTCTCCAGTAGTCTCCGGTCAATTTGACATGTCCGTTGTTGGAACCGCCTGTCACCACATTGTCACCGCATGTTGTTCCGGAGCCGGTGGAATCTTCTTGCCATGAGGTGTGAGCTGCCGGGCGCGGAGGCGAGCGCCGGCGACCCCAGCCGTGACGCGATTCGAGGGAGCCGAGGAATTTGCTTAGCGCAGGTCCGGTGTTGCATGTCTCAGGCGGATTTCGGCAGGCGGCAGTGGACCCAGGAGTCTTCCTCACAAAAAACGAAGCGGTCAAGCTGCGCTAAGGACACCGCATGGCGAAAGAGGACACCTGACAGAGACGCCAGTTGGACGAACGAAACCCTGCGATGGGGAGGAGAGCTGGCGGCCTGGGAAACCACTGGCTTCGTCTCTGACCTGAACTGGGCCGAGGCGAGTCTCGGAAAATGGCTGTGGTCAAAACCAATGGGATCCCATTTTGGGCTAGGTGAATTCACCCCCCATTTTAGTCTATTTTAGTGGGGATTGAATCGCAGGTTCACTGGGGCCAAATCAATGCTTGGACATGAAAAGTCTCCGAATGTCCAAACCAGCTGACCCATGGATCCACGTGTTCATTCCCTGGGCAAATTGAGCGGCTTCCCCGAGCCAAATGCCCTGAGGGCCGACGCTTGACGCCTTGCCTTGCCTTCCGCGACGAGGGCGCCTATCGGGTGCGCCCGCCTGGCCAAGGGTTGGAGTTCTGTCAGTCCCTTTTGCCCCTTGCCAAACGAAAACGGACCGCATGGATTCGATCTCCGGGCAGCTGGTTGTGTTGGCGTGCAGTGAGCTTCGCACATTGTTGCCTCGGAGGTGCGAATCGTCCAAATTGGTCCGGGGCCCTGAGATTCAGAAGTCCACGAAGCTTTGAGCGACCTTTCCGAGGTGCAACACCACCAATCGATGTACAGAGAGTGGAGCACTGAGCCAGCAAAGAAAGCGCAATGCTGCAATGCCAGTAAATCTTTGCAGCCAACCTGCAGCATATGACTCGATTTCCTGGAGAGGTTTGGTGGCAACATGTATGCATGCACATATACTATTATGTATATATGTTGCTGTGCGAACTGCAAGAGCAGTGCTGGCTTGAGCAAATGATGCCCGCTGATCAACAAGGCGTGCCGTGCAGGGGAAAGTGACTGCCAGGAACTTGAACTCGAGCGGCGGAGGCGGCCAACAAGGTGGCTGGAATGAGCTTGACTGGGCATGGCTGGGCTTGGGGGTGGGGCTGGAGGGGCTGATGGGGCTAGGGGGTGGCGACAAAGAGCCCATGACGGCTGGGATTGAGGACATGGAGATGCGGATGGCCAGGGCCATAGGTGACTGGCAGAGCTGGCTGGGGGAAGCGGTCATGGCTTGGGCCACATGAGGCTGGCTGGCCCCTCAAAAATACACATACGGGCGTCGTCGCGCACGCAGTCCGCGCAGGTCCGTGGGGCTGTTAGGCCTTACTGTAGAGCAGGTGAACTTGATGGCGGTGCCGGGAACTCCCCAGACTGCACGTGAAGGAGCTGGCCTGACGTGGGCGGTTGGATCATGAAGCGTGCCATCGTTGACGACGGGCGTTGTTTGCCAAGGAGGTCGATGTGTGCTACCAGGCCAAGAGGATCATGAGGCTGATCGGAGAGAAGAAGGCGGTGCTGTGCGGAGAGACGGGCTACCACACAGAGCTGTCGGACCCGCGGCTGCTGGAGGTGCTCCTGGATCTGGGCTGAACAGATCATGATGACCTCAGGTGATCCTCATGGAAGAGCTGGCTCTGGAAAAAAGGCAAGGTAGCCGTTGGGGTGACCTGGGAGTACGAAGAGATGAGGGTGACTGTGACAATGATCGGAGGGATCATCCCCGACTACTCTGGCAGGGAAGACAGAGATGGGAACGATTAGGCGGTGCAGTTGGCCACTGATGGGGCGGGTTGTGTGATTCCCGATCCTCCCGTACTGCTGAGGCGCGGTGGTGGTGTTTTTCGCAGACCGCTGCTGGGCAGCTCGTGAACATCTTTTTGAAGTTGGTTGAGCGAGAGGGGAGCAGTGATACGGGGGTTACCCCCTGATCTGCTGGTAGTGGCTAATGTATAGTATGCGACGTTAAAGTACTTGAGGGACGAATTTGAGTGCGTGAAGCCGTTAGGCTGATGGTGCAACAAAAAGACTCTCGTTACTCACATGGCTACTGATATGAATAAAAACTTGCGTTTCTGATTGCAAATGGTAGTGGCTTGGTGTTTTCATGTGGTCTGTTCCATTGGGCGTTGGTCCACGTTGCCCCGATAATTCGGGAGGATGACCGACGTGAGGGCCCAGCGACGCTCGTCCGAGGTTGCGACAGATCAACTTGAGCCAAATGCCAGCAGTAAGTTGCTTACGCAGCGTCCCGGATGACACTTGCGACATGGCTAATCACACACCCCTCACGAGGAGTCCGTCTTCGACGTCAAAACTGACAGGAATTAAAGCTCACATTCGTCCGCAAACAGAAGGACAAGGCCGCAATAGACATCGGCACCGGGCAGGTTGGTGGGGTTCGCCCGGTTCCTAGTCGGCTCAGGCCGCGGGTACCCATTTTCCTTTTTACTTGGTGTGTTGCTTTCCTGTTGTTGTGGTTTGCTGGTACGTTGGAAACCCTGAACTTTTGGGACTGGAGCTTGGTTGGTTGGGGGCCCTGTTTTGTGGCTTGTTTGACCCTGGCGCAAGGCTCGCGCCCGAATCAATTGTTTTCAGCCGAAAGGAACACTTGTTTCGAAAAAACACCTCAAAGATAACTTCAAGCTGGTGGTTGGCAGCCTGAGGCCATGCACTCAGATTCCAAAGCGTCAGACTGGCGAACCAGCTGGAGCGACTTTGACTGGGAGGCGAGGCGACGCGGCGTGGGGGGGCGATTCTCGACGTGTTTTGGGCACGTTGCATTTATTGGGGTTATGGACATAGCTGCTGACATCTTTTCTGACTGAAATGCGTTAATTTGCTGCGTTTTTTTCTCTGTAGATTCGGCAATTATTTTCATCTAAAGGGGTTTGTAATATACTGGCCTTGATTGGGCTGGAGCTTGTGCCGAGTTGTCATGTGTTTGCTTGCTTACTGATTGAGCCTTTGCATGTTTTAGCGCAAAGGTGTAAGTCACAATTGTCACCTTTTTCAAGTGGACAATTTCACAGCGCTGCTTTCTGGCGCTATGCGTCGGCACTATGCGCCCGTTGGATGGGACTCGCAGGTTGGATCGTCGGACGCACCTCCAGCTTGAGGCGGGCGCGCTGGAAGTCCTTCTTTCGCCTGGGTGAGGAGCTTTTGGAAGATCGGTGTCCTTTTTGGTTTGGTTGAAGAATAGAGGGCAATTCCTGGTTTAGCTGGTGGTTCAATCTACCAGGTCCATCTTCAAGCCGAAAGCTGTTGCACGGGCTGCTTGTGGATGTCACTTGTCCACACTGCACAACATGTCCGCTTCGGCTCAATAGGCTCGCCTCAATGCAAATCGCAGTGAAAGCAAATAGGTGCGTAATAGGAGCGTTGTAGAAAGTCGCTGTTGGAGCTCACATCACAGGGCGCGTGAGACAACCTCACTTGCGCCGGTTTCAACATGGCTACAGCTGCCGCTTTTTTTGCCGCTACCTTAGCAAGAGCCATGGCATTTGCGATGTGTTTGAACTGGAGAGATGACGTTGGGGTGTCAGTATTGGTGACTCTACAGGAAACCATGCCAATTGAACAGAAAGCACAGGCACTGGGACTTCTCCTCAAGTTTTGTTGGGGATGTTTTGTTTTGTAGGTACCCTTTTTTGGGTTGAACTCTCAAGGAGCATTGAGCGGGAACCACCCATTTTATTCCAAAACCAATTGGAGACCGAGACCTTCAGACCTTCCCAGGTGCTCCTGGCTTTGCCAGTGGCGGCCCACTCCCCTTTGGGGAGCAATGGCGAGCGTTTTCGCGGCAACAGCCGTAAGCTTTGGGATTTGGCAGCCCAGGAGCGACTTTGAAGTCTTGTGAGGCTACCCCGTGGTTTGAAAGGAAAGCAAAGGGAAACCAAGCGTTCGTGGAGTTCCCCATTTGCGATACCCAAAGAGCAACAGTGCTGTTTGTGAGAAACCATCCATGAACAATCCAGTTCATGGCTGGTTGCAAGCGATTGCCCAATATCCAAGCCGTGAAGCTCGTTTTAGCATTCCAAAAGTGAGACTGTCGGAAGTGCCGGAGCCTGACTTGCGGTTCTCCGACCCCCAGGAGAACCACATTTGGGGCCGCTGCGATGAGTGGGATGCCAAAGTGAGCGGATGTCACCTGAATTCGCAAAACAAGTGCAGCGATCGCCTCTCTGCCGGTCCTGCAACGTGGAGTGGCGGCAGGTATGAGCGCTGCTTTCGCTCAGTGTACGAATGTGGGGGCATTGCGGTGATGTCACCATCAATCGTCTACTTTCTTGCTGGTGCTCAGCAGGGAATGAGGGAATGACCCCTATAAATCATCCCTTGTGGTTCCTTAAGGGAATCCCCAGGTTCATTCCCTCATTCCCTACTGAACAACAGCAAGCTTTGGCAAGTACTTCACCCTCCAAGCGAGCAGGTTGTTTTTTTGGCAGCCAAGGTATGACCTGGAGATCACGCTGGGCAACCTGACGCCGTCCACGGCGGAACGCGAGGTACACCTGGCTTGGTGGGCGCCCAGAAAGTCCCAGACCAACTGGAACCCCGTGGAGAACTTGCAAGGCGAGGGCCTTAGGAACCTGTTTCATTTTTTTCCTTTTTTTTACATCCGCCCCAGGCTGCGCGGTCTACAGGTCCATGCGCTCCGCTTATCCGGATTTCAATGACCCAGACTTCAACGGTGGCAACCTCAAGGCGGGTGCTCGATGTTCTGAGCCGCGGGTGCTTGATGGACCCGATCTGAAAATGATCTGAAAAGGATCTGAAAAGACTCGTGAGGTGAGCGAGAGCGGCGAGGTGGTCATTCGCATGCAGTCACCGGCAACTTATTTCGTCACCAGCTGGATCTCGGTGCCCCACATCCACCTGCGACTGTGCAGCAATGTGAAGCCCTCAGTGGAACACGTGCGAGCGCTGAGCCGATCGAGTGTGTAAAGATTTCGCTCGCCTGTCACAGGACACCTTTGCGCACACCACGCAAGACGCCATCGTTTTTGCCAAGAACGGGGCTGAGCTCGTCGCCGGAGAGGCTGGGATTTGGATTCGCGGCTTGCGGCTCGCGTTTTCGGGGAAGCTGCTGGACGCTCAGGCAGGCTCAACTCTGCAGATTCGAAACATCCAGAACTTCAGCTACTGGCCAAACCCCGGCTCTGGTAATGTGAGCATGGCACTTAGAGAGGGCAAGGGTGCGGTTCAGGAGATTGTGCTCATTGCATGAAGGGCTCCTTCTCTCTTCGCCGGGCCTGAGGTGATCGCAACATTGTCGGTTTTCTGGTTTGGAAGAAGCAGCAGGACATCATGAACGCTCAGCTCTGTGTGAAGCATTATGCCAATTCTTGACGGCCATGTCACCTGTGGGACTAAACTCCCATCAGGACGGCTCCGTGACGACAACCGCATCGCCGGGCCAGCTGGTGGAGGAAATCATCGATGACGAGATGGCCAACTTCAACTGGGCTCCTTGCCTTGGACTCGTCCATCCGTGACAGCACCTGATCGTTTGGGAGTCCCGAAGCCTTTGGCCCGATGTTGCGGGATGCAAAACCCGCCGAGGATGCCTTGGAGTTCTCGCCGATTTACCAGTGCTTTACTAGCCAACAACTCTTCGACCACTTCACCGCCACCTGTGTGGACCAGTGCAGTGACAGCGCTGAGGTGGCACGTGGCCAATGTGCCTTGGCAGAAAGCTCTGTCATGGGTCTGCCAGCTTTCTTGGTCAAGCGAAGCAGGGGCATCAAGCAAGTTTCTTGTTTCTGAAATCAGCTGTGCGCCAGATTCAAGGAGGCAACCCGAGACGTGAAGCAAGAACTTTCCAGGTGAGATCTTTTCTTTGAGGCCATGGGCTTTCACACCATTTCGACCGAAATGCCGGCGCTCGGCATTCGGCGTTTCGGTCGCATGCCGCACCCATGGAGCCGAAGGCGTGCGCCGCGGCAACAAGCCGGAGGTGCAGGCGGTGGCAACCTGGGATCTGGCAGTGACCTGCAATGAGGCAGGGCGAAATGGCTGTGGCTCAACACACATGGGATCCCATTCTGGGGCAGGTGAATTCACCACCCATTTTAGAACCTATTTTAGAGGGGATTGGGATGTTTAGTGGGTGTCCGGAATTTTGACCCATGGCCAAATGGGTGTGTCTCAAAATTACAAGAGCTAGGGTTACGCAGGTGTTAGTCCTTGCTTCCATTTACCAAGGTGCCATTTTGGTACATCTTTTGGAGCCACAGCCAAGTGGGAGCTGCCATGCCGTTTTGTGCACCTCTGATTGGGCCTTCATGAATCTCAGAGTATCTATCTATGGACTTGGTTTCTAAACAGATCACCTCTTGGGCTTCCTTGAAGCTCACAGGCATGCTGGGCGGAGTGGAAGAACAAGACTCTGCACTACACAAGGCGCGGGACTAGGATTTGGATCCAAATGCTTCCGGACGAGGGGTAGAACATCCCTTCCTGTAAATGCACCGGAGGCTGGCAGTGGCTGACTTGCTGGACATTCCCTTCCAGGAGCGCTGTAGGTAGTGCCTGATGTTAGGCATGTGCGTCTGATCTGTACCAGTGGCAGTAGCTTTCACAGAAGCACTGCACCATGGTATAGAGTACCTCTCTGTCTGAAGAGACATCCTCCTTGCACAGTACCCGAGTTGGACGGGGACGTTGTTCTGCAACACTAAACCACAACCATGAACATTTCGGGTCAAGTGTCTATACACACATGCACACACACGAGCAGCATGACAACAGCTGCAACTGAGCTGGTGACGTGCCACCACCTGAGTAGCCCACAAAATGCTTAAGGTTTGCAAGGGCAGGAGGCGCTCAACTATTCAACGCCGTCACACACACACACACACCCACCACACACCCACCCACCCACCCACCCACCCACCCACCCACCCACCCACCCACCCACCCAC
>CAUJNA010003818.1:62321-122321 GCA_963377175.1 Effrenium voratum
TCGGCCGCGAATTCAAGCACTGTACAGCTTGTGCCAACCTCACAGGTGATGCAGAAGGTCTTACCGCTAGTGGTACTTCCAGGATTCGGATGCCATCAGGGTCAGCCAAATATCATGCCGAGCCTGCGCATGATTGTAATCGAAGCAGGCGTGTACAGAAGATAACATTGGTGAAGAGCCAAAACGTGCGCCGTTGGATGTGTGGCTCGTTTGCAAGCAGACGGATTGCTTTAATTTGGTTGGCTGGACAGTCAGTCGACAGACCTCGCAATTGCTTCAGCTCAGACAAAGGTAGGATGTTTCAAGGGCTTCGCCCTGTGCCAGCTGCGCTGGCAAGATGTCCGCGATTTCGTGTTTTGGGCATAGGCTTAGGTTATTGAGGCTTGGCGAGGGTATAGCGCCACAAAAGCTGCTCTCAAAATGAGGTTTGGATCTATCCAGATTTATGAGGTGTGCGTGCACAATTGGCAGCGGACTTAGCAAGAACGGAAAGATTTGATACTCACTTCCACCATTTTGACGGCTGCCTTTGAGCAATCGGGCTTCCTGTAAAGTTTTGGACATCCCTTCCCGCGGCACAAAGGGAAGAACGGTTTGTGTCGCCTGTGATTTGCCACATGTTGTGCTCCTCTCCGGCCTTGTCATCGACCTATTGGCGGTGTTCTACGTCATTTCATTTCTGCGGCGCACTAACGAGAACGCTGAAGAATGGGAGCCCTCGTTGTAACTGAGTTTCTCGTTGGGTCCGGCTGTTCTTGGGCTGGACAGTGCCGGACAGCGCCTGACGACTCCTGAGTCTCCAGGATCTTGGGATGTGTGGGATGGGACCTGGGATGCTTCCTGGCTTCGCCAGTTTACCATTTTGTATCTCACGCTCCAAAGGCTTCGGAACAGGAAGGAGTCGGCGGTTCTTTTCTCGAAAACAGCGATGTGTGTTGTCCAAAGTGGCAGCCGCACTGGACCTCGTGCTTCCGTGCCAGTCCTCAAACCTGCCCCTTGATCAACTTCCTTGCAGAGGCGGGGGATCTCAACGGCGGGCATTTTGCTCGGGGTCTCGGGGTTAGGTGGCGAACTGCCACGACTTTCACACCACCAACTGGGTGGACTGCACCCAAGTGCCTGGCGCAAAGGCGGGAGCCTTGCTGCAATTCCTTCCTCTCATGGGTCTGGGTCGAAATTCAACCGGTGGACCGTAGGTTTTAGTCTATGTTTTCATTTACCAGGGTTCCACTTTGGGGACCTATTTTTGACCCGCAGCCAAATACCGGTATCCGACAGAAACAACGGAGCAGCTGATATCCGATGCTTTGGTTTGCCCCTTTCCGCTAGCGCGCCAGGTGCGCAAGTGCTGCTACATGGCTCCGGTGCCCGAGGACGTTCCAGCCTTTGCCAGGCGTGACCCATGCCTTGCCTCCTAGCGATTTGCCTGGAGGCTTTGTGTTGTAGTGGGGGACTCACTCGACATGCCAGGCGTTTGCTGAACGTCCCAAACGAGCTCAGCCACGAATTCAGGGCAGGGAAGCGTGCTGCGAAGCCAAGTACTCGAGAAGCACAAGTGTACTTGTGTGTTGTGCCGAGGCTCGACATCAGTTTGGCGGCTGGTGAGACAGCCTGAGGAGAATGGCCAAGCCAGACAGCCAAGTTATCATGCACGACTGGCAGCCTGCGTAGGAGATGCGCTTTGTGCAGCAAAGCTACACCTTTGACGTGCTTTACGGCGATCGATTCAAGGCCTCACCGTAACTCCAGTGCTTGTTGCTCATTCTAGTGCTTGCTCAGCTGCTTATGTTCGGGCAAAGACTGCGAAACTGCCCTAGAGAAAAAGCCGAAGCTAAGCACCGCTCGATGTGCGATCCGTCAGGTCCAAGGCACTGCCCGCTTTCGACAGGAGCTCTGCTTTTCGCAACTCAAAGAGCCACAGACGAAGCGTCCTATGCTGGAAGACAGAGGCAAGTTTTCAGACTTGCCGTGCAGGAAGCTGATGCTGTGATCCTGGATCAATGGGTCGAGATCGTTTGGGACTGGAGCTGATCCGTGACCCTTGAGAGGGGGGGTTGAAGCAACCGCAGGACAAGCCTCTGCCATGGACGCACGGCATGGCTGGGGCCCAAGGGGCTGCAAAAAAACACAATTATCATTGTCAGTGCCAGCCCCCCCCCTCACCCCGGCCCCCCATATTTTGAGACACCAAGCTCTTCTCTCCTTTTGCTAGGTCTTTGTGTCGAGCCGATTTGCTGGGCAGTTTGCACGGTGCACTGGCATTGAAGATGCTTTTCGAGGTGCGGCATTTCATTGAGCACAAGGCCAAGAGTGACGCTGCAGTCCGGGCCTAGGAGCACGTCATCCACTGAGTGAGGAGTTTGCCTTTCAGCTTCTTCCGCTAGCACGAAGAGTTGCTTAATATTTTATCCCTGAATGTATTCCAGCGCCAGTGAAGGTTGACATGACAATGTTCCAGCTTTCCAATTGAGGAAATGACTGGCGATCTGGCGCGATGTATACAGGCACGGGGGGGTTCGGGAAAGTTAAATCAGTCTGCGCAGAGAAGTGGACAAGCACAGGAGGCTTGTAGCCCAATGTCGGGGACGGCAGCTACCTAATCAATACCCAAGTAAACCATATCCATTCGCGGCTGAGTTGATTCCGTTTTATTCCTTCAACATCTGGCTTTGTGGCTGCAACCGGCCAACTGGCCCCAATGTTGCGGCATCTCACCGCTGGCGATCCGATCCGGACGTGAGGCGACACTGGACAACATGAACCAGAGCGAAGCTGAGGAGCGCTGGCAGTGCAAGTGCAAAGCTCCAGAGTTTCAGCGACTTGGAATAGAAGTAAACAGAGGGGTTGGAGGCACAGAGATTTGGCCGGCCAGCCAGCGACAGGAATCGGAGCCGATGCCAGAGGCGTGGCCCGAGAAGAGAGCTCTTTCCAGCAGCGCTTGCTTTTTCAAGTTCTTCTATGTAAATCCTTGGAATATGTTCCATGTTCATAGCAATATGGATGGCCATCCGCGCATTTTGCGAGCTTTGATCATGACTCGACATGGTCCCGCCCGCGACATTTTGACGCTGGATCTGTGCGACAGGGCTTTAGTTTCCCCCGCGGAATGGTAAGACTGAATGCTAGCAATGTCATCAGATTGGACTTGACCTCAGGGATGTACGAAGATGTGCCACTGCCATGCCAGGCACTGGGCGACTCGGAAGTATTCGGCCAGCCGGAGCTGAACATCGAGGTGACACGGTGACACAGCCAACGTATGAACTCGGGTAGCACAGCAAGTATTACTTCTCTCCCAGCCACCCATTCACTCATATTAATCATATCACACATTGTCTGGTATGTGTTTTTCACATGCCAAGGAGCAAGCATAAAGCTAGAACTGGCAGCTCAGAACGATCCGTGCAGGAGGCCAGGCGCCGACGCCTCTAAGGGATCTGTGCGCCTGCATGGGTTTGCGAAATCCGTTTCGCAGCACCTAAGAATCCCTGGTTTCTGATTCGATTCCCTTGTAAATACCAACAGACAATGGTTTCAAGTTTCAACCATGGTTTCCAAGTGGTGCGAAATGGATTTCGTCCACCCGCAGTATCTTGTGCAAGAAAGACAGATGTCGATGGAGGTACCAAGCAGTCTCTCTTGCTTTGGGGCCTCCAGGCACGCTGGGGACAGTTTGGTTGGACGCCGAGGTACCGTAAGGAATAGCTCACGTAAGATTCGTCAATTCAGATTTGCTTTGACAGCGGCTCTTGAGTTTACAAGCACTGTGCTTACACCAGAAATAGCCGCGGCTAGGCCTACGCGAGGCAAATTCAGCGACACCAAGCTGCTTGTGACTCGTGATGATGGGCAGCAGATCTCATCACCTGCATGCACACGCAAGAGGCGTGGTGACTGCTTTGGCTGGAGGGGCACCATAACAGCCGCCCCAATTTTGGTGACGGCAGTGGTGTCCGATGCATGGTTTCCCACTGGCTACTTACGCCATTTGTGCGCAAAGGGACAGCCTCTCTCTCTTTCTTTTTTTTGGCGGCCCATGGCCGCATGCATTGGCTACAAAAGTCTAGCACAGGCTGCAAGGTGTGAGCTGTAGGCTTGTGATGCCTCACAATGCTGACGGGTTTCCAAGATCTACTTGCCGCCTGAGAATTCAATCCAAGTGTCACTTGCGAACTCCATGCCATCAGATTCAAGTACAGGAAAGTGTGCTCACTGCAAATTGCTGCTGCCTGTCACGTCTGTCATGAACCGCTGGCAAGACCTGCAGTTTGATTGCAAAGCGAGCGTGGACGTTGCATGCAAACAATATATGGCTGTGGGTCAAAACCATTGGTACATTTTGGGGTAGGTGCACCACCAAATTTTAGTCTACTTTGGTGGGAATTGGGATGTTCACTGGGGGTACAGGATTTTGATGTATGGCCATATCATTGAGGAGTCCTTTCTGAAGAGGCAGTGGTCATGACAGGCTTTGCCAGCCAGCGGAAATCGTCCCGCGACTGAATCTCAGGCGCAGACATGGTGGACAATGCGAACGACCCCTATGAGGCCCCAGAGCGGTGGACTGGTAGAATGGGCAAGCGACGCTCGCCAGGGGGCCTACGACCAGAAAGAGCCCAGGGGGGTACGGAGCTGAGCCAAAGTGAGAAGTTGCAAAAGGAAGGTTTGTAGCTACAAAGAGAATAGGCCTTGGATCTTTGCACAGACTTTGCGCAGATGGGATTGGATGAGTTGCTTACCACCAGACGGCTCGCACATGATTTTTGATTTAAAGCCGCCATGTGCAGCATTGAGCGTCGGTGGCAAGCCAGTTGATGAACGATATCGTGGGGGGATGTGGCATGTCCAAGTCCATAAGCCTTACAGCGATTCACGACTGGTGTGGCTGTGGGTCAAAACCAATGGTACCATTTTGGGGTAGGTGCACCACCCATTCTAGTCTATTTGGGGGGGGGGATTGGGATGTTCACTGGGGGTACAGGGCTTTGACCCACAGCCGTGTTTGTTTTCTTTGTGTTCTTTGTTCGGCAGACGCTCACCCGTTCGCGGGATCAGGGCTTCCAGACCATCGGAGGCCCGGGAGCTGTTGCTGCTGGGAGCTGTTGCTGCTGACTTTAACCATGCAGCCATAGGCAAGGATGTTAGCCATTAGATACCAGGCACCATTTTTGGTTGTGGAATAGATCTTTGGATACCAGCTACCGGTTTTGTATCCTGAGCAGTCGGGACAGCACGCAACTCTCGCAGGTATCCCCACGGGCGATCTTCCACTGGGACTGGCAGGGTACGCAGTGGGTATTTGTTCAGCTGACGTGTTTGACATTCCCATCCCATCAGTCCATCGGTCCATCCGTCCGTCCGTGAAGACGATCCAGCATTTAGTTGTCCATCAGTGAATGGCGCAGAGGTATACAGAAGTATACACCTGCAACAATTTTCTGGTGCAGAAAGATGTCATTCAAGTGCTAGACATTTGGATCAGTCCGAGGGGAGGACAAGCTTGACATAGGGGAGCCTCAGAAATGGCTGGTTGTACGTGTCGACAAGGTCCCTATTCCAATGAGATGAATCTCTAGTAGAAGGGGAGATCCCCCCTTTCAATGAACCGGGGGTCCATAAATCCCATTGCTGAGATCGTGGGCATTGCCGTGGCTGTGGTGGTGGGCGGCTTTGGCTTTGGCTTCTGCGCCCGGCGCCCGGAGAGTGCGCCTCTGTCATGTAGCTTCAACGCCCCGTTCCCCCAAAAAACAAAAACAAAAAAGAAAACAAAAGAAGATCCATTCTGCATGCTGCTAATTGCACAGTAGCTGGGACGCGCCTCACATCCAGCGCTGATGTCCTCACACGCGAGAGCTAGATGCTCGCAGGTCTTCTGGCGGAGGCGCCCCATCACCGAGCGGCCTGGCCTGCAACTCGCATTCCGCTCCTGACACTTTAGGTCACCCCATTTTCTGACTTTGATATCCCCCAGAAACCGTCAACATAATGACCCCAGTCTTAGCCAGGCCAAATGGCCCGCCACTCAACCAGGAAACAGTCACGTGAACGCTTATGAGCCAAGATACGGGGTTCCCGGCAAGTCGCTGATGTTTGTGGAAAACTGGACAAGTACTTCCGCCCCCCCCCGTCCCCCCAAATGGAGCCACTGGATATGTTGACTGAACCTCATGTGGGCCTATCCTTTGGAGGGTGCCCGTTTTTGCGTTGATGCCTTTAACAGGAAGGCAGTGGGTGGCCCGTTTTTCTCGTCACCCGCTTGGAGAGGTTCCCTTAAGCCACCACTTGGGGTGACTTTGATCATGGAAAAAAACACATGTGGCCAATAAGAGTTGCTTCGCTTTGATGGCTCAAGGGCGGCTGATTAGATCAGCCGAGTCATTGCTTCAACATGAGATCTGTCCAAATCGAATTCTGCTCAGACCAACTGAGGTCGCGGAATGGCAACATCGTTACAGCTGCAGGCGAAAGCGCGATGTGGCGTTCTTGTGGCAAGGGCCCGGCACAAACAGAGTGCATCGAAAGAGGAAGCCCCTGTTTCATGTTTCCGTGGAGAGTTTTTCTTTGCGAAGAGCCTGCAGATGCCAGGCACCATCATTGGAAGTGGCTCTCCGATGACAGGCACAGACGTCTTAGCACAACGCCACACGAGCCGCACCACATACACTCCATGCATAGCAGGCTCTCCAGACAGAATGGTCTATGGAAGTATGGGGAATGCTTGAGCTCTCCGCAGGCAAGAAGGTGGAGGATTCTGGCGTGCCCACGACGGGAAACCACACGGCACAGGCTCGGCATTTGTTTAGAGGTGCGTCAGTTTTACTTTGCACAATTCGAGGCAGCATTTGAGACGTTTGCATATCAAGCTGCGAACTTTCAGCCAACTTGTGAGGAGCTGGCACGCAAAGCAGAGGAGCAGTTGCATCGCATGCTGTCTTCCTTGTGCTTTTGCCATGAGTACAGCGCCAAGAAGTGAACTTACCAGCCGCGAGTCTTGAGCGAACCCACCAGAATCGCCGAGTCTTGGTTTGTTTGCGACCTGGCTGCCAGGATGCTTGGTGAGAGGAAAGCTGCGGCAGTGCGGGCTTGCTGCTTGGTAGCGTGATCGCATGCCCCAGTTATGCGTTATTTAGGCACGGTCTGGGCAACTCTGTCACTTCGATTGCCCAGATCAGCTGGAGAGCATCTCGGCTCTCGCATCTGTTTTTTGGTCTGGCGGAGGCTACAGAGACTGTCAGCCTTTGTTTGGACCCCATGCAGTGTGGGATCTCGCACGGACGGATGCGCAATCAAAACCTGACTGAAGGGGACAGTCCGGTGCGGTCGCGCTCAGTCTTGGCATTTGTTTTTGTAGACTCCTCTTGCACCAGGTTTTGATTGTGCCTCAGATGTGTAGCTGAGCCCTGCTTGCCCGCAAGGCGCCAAGAGCATGGGTGCGTTGCGAGAGCCAAACTGCATGCCACACGGAAGATGATCGACAGCTCAGTGATTCATCTTCCCTTCTCAGCGCGTCGGCTGTGAATCATCTTCCAGGTCCTTGGCGAAACATGTGCTGCTGCCCAAGTACACAGATCTTCGGCAATTCTATTCGTCCCAATCGGGACCACGCGAGGCTTTGGAGTGAGAGAGATCAACATGGCGCCTTCGAAATTCTTGAGAAAACAGACCCAAGCGGGTGCCGACTTAGATCCTACTCTCCAAGGCCAGGGCCAAAGTCTGGCCTCTTGGCTTTCGCCTGCATGGCGATTACGAAAGAGCCGCTGAAAAGGTTCCTTGTGGCAGCAAACATTCGGAACCAGCTGCCAAGTCAGCATGCCGGCATGAGTTGGAAGGGAACAACATGTTTTCGAAGCCTTGCGCTATCCACAGGCCCCCAAGAGAAATCCCCGGGCCTTTCGTTTTCGATGTTCCGGGTCAAAAATAGGGTAACCCCAAAATGGGTTGCCCTGGTAAATGGAACCAAGGACTAAAACCTGCGGTTCATTTCCTGGTGGTTTAATTTTGACCCACGCCCAAGTGTTGGTGCCTCGCCACTCTGGGCCTCGCCAGGCTGGCGCTCCAACATTTTCCCCAGTCGCCAGGCGAGCACCGGGGCTGGAGTTGATGGGCCATGCATCTAGGGAAGTTGTGGATCGGCCCCGACATCCAGTCAGGGAAAATGAAAGTCTGGTGGGACGCATGCCCTGATATGTTTCAACACAAGTCAGCATTAATTCCGGCCCCGCAATCCGGCATCGTGCTTCCAAACCAGAAGCACCACATGTCGGAGCCGACTCCCAGCCCCAGGACCTCAAGCGGCTGAATGCCACAAAGAAGCGACAGGAGCCAAACACGTCCATGCGTATGCCAAATTGGCAAAGCCGAAGCTCGAGGAAGTCTTCGTGCAGCTTGGCATCAAACCCTTCGTGTCCATTGAGTCCGTGAAACTGGAGAAGGTGAGAGGTGAACACCAGCTGGACCCTGGCGTACATGAGATCCCGAAATCGCATTCCTATGTGCCCCAACCCTTCGGTGCGCTCGTCAATGTCCACCTCCACTCCTTTGTCCAAGACTTGGTGGTTGTGCGATAGCATGCAGTTTCCATACCCCACGTGCCTGCCTTGGCCTTTTCATGTCCAGCATCAGTGGGGCGACTCCTTTGGCATCTCCCTTCTGGTTCCAGTCCCGATGCTTGCCTCGCACATGACATGGACCCCCCGTCCTTCGGAGCGCTCTTTGTGTCTTTCTGTTGGCATCCCGCGCTCAACTGTTTGCTGTTCCGGGATTGCCTGCTTTAAGCGTTACAAGTTAGCCCATGTAGCAGACGAAGGGCATTTGGTCCAGTGCTTTGCCCCCGTTCCCAGCTGTGACGCAGCACCCATTCTTAGCCACTGGACACATTTGTTCTTTTCGCAGATTCTCGCAAGCTTTGTGTGGATCACAACTTTACAAGGATTCTGATATTCTGATATAAGTCTAGCTCAAAGACACCCTGAAAAAGCCATGGATGGACACTCGCAACCAGTCAGCTGGGGCGATTGCTTGGCTTCTTGCCTGCCAGGCTCCAACGTTCCTTCGCTGAAGGGACCATTGCGGGCCAGTCGGCGCGGGCAGAGGGACAGGTGCAATGGACATGACCATCCACCAGGCACCGCATATGACATGTAAAGAATAGCGCATGTTTTTCGGGAGCAACAACGAGAAGGAATCGGACTTAGGAAGTTTTGCCGTCACGTTGACATGGATGGACACTGGACACCTGTAGCAAACTTAGGCCCATAGAGTCCCTGTGCCTCTTGCTTGACCTGAGTGAACTGCGGTTGATGTCGTGTTTCTTTTAGGTTCAATATTTGAGCGACAGACGCGGGTCTCGAGTGGCCTTCGAAGGAGGGGTCACTCGCTTCCGAGACAGAAAAAGACTCATGGCATCCAGCGCTGGTCACCGGAATGATACGGAACCCCGCGTGCCTTGCGAAGGCAAGGACATATTTTGTCCGCATGCTGGCTATAGAAGCCTGGCCCTTTGTGTGTCAAAACGGTCTCATCCCGTGGCCTGCACCACCGGGTGACTATTCGTGGTGTTCTTAGCGCCCTGCTCCACATTGGCGGCCTGATCACATTGCGGACACATCTCTACCCAAAAGTACAGACACACAAGTGGCCGGCTTTCTGTTATGGCACAAGAGGCTGCGCTGTTGAGGCTTGTGCCGAGGTTGCGACAGATCCGCGTGACTTTCAGTCGGCACACGTGCTGCTCCCTTGGCACTGCCTTGCTGGCGCGGCTGCGCGGGATTTTTGGGTCGGCAGTTCAGCTCTAAGAGCTGAACTGCCCGCGAGGGCCGAGCACTCCCGGAGCGCGTTTTGGTTCTGATCTCTCTAGATTAGCTGATTGGCTTGAAATTTGTCGTTTTTTGGTCTCTCTGGGGAGCTCGGACTGCCGGAGCGCTGGGATTCCAGTGGATTCTGACTTGCGTGGTGTCCGGTTAAAGCAGTGGATGAGCATAGCAAACAACCTTGCTAGGAAGGGACAGGATCTCGCGCCATGACAAAAAGCTAGCGGTCACAAGCAAAATGAGAGTCTGTACTTGGCATCGTCACACGTTCCACTTCTCAACACGTGTGACTTCTCAGTACAACGGACAAAGCGTGGGCATTTACTCATTTCAAGCAGGAGAGGCGCAAGTATATGAGCGAGGAAACCGCCGAATCCCTGGCTCGGCATTACTTGAGGCTCGGCGAAAACCGGTGCCAGATTTGAAGCCTGAGCGCCCGCGCACAAGGCGGTCTGTGAAGCTCAGCAGGGCACCAGTTGCGACTCACCACAGCTTGGGGCATGTTCCCGTCTTAGTCATGCGCGGAGATTGGCACTGCGGAAATTTCAGAGCCTACCTCTGTGACTTGGTGAAAGCAACTGGCTGATGTGCACATTAGCCATCAAGGCCAGGTTTTTCTTAGTATTTTATGTGCGCCCGCTGCACACGAAAGCGTGAGCTTGGGTGTACGGAAGAGCCAGAGGAAAATCAAGATGCTGGGCTTCAAGCCAAATGCCCCAAACACAATCCATGAAACCATGCGCTTGCCATGCGACGCTTGTGTGATGTGACTGCTCAGCAGCATGGATGCGACAAAGAATCGCATGGAAGCACGCTTAGCGCTTTGCAACTAAAGACCCCTGCCCAGAAAGCAAGAGACCTGCCATCTCAACAAGATTCGATCCGCTTCAGAGGCTGCTTGGTCCAGTCACATTTTTAACATTCTTTTCCGTGCCTGGCATGGCGATTTTCCCATTCAGCCGTGACCTGGCCCCGGTGCTGCTTTTGCTGCTCACGGCTTTTGTGTGGAAGCGGCATTTCTACATGCGTGGTTTGACGTACCGGTCCTCGGTGGTTCCCGTGGGTCGTGAAAGAGCTTTGAAGTCCCTGTTCTACGTGGGCCTCCTTGGCGTCGTCGACGCGGTGCTGCGGCGCTTGGGCCAGCTGCTGTCGCGGCTGCCGTTCTTTTCCCAAGTGCTGCCTCGCTCGGAAACCACTGCGCTGGTCTTAAGGCTGCTGCTGCCGCTTGCCACGTGCCCCCTTTTCCGAAGCATTCTGACTTGTCTTGTTTTAGGAATCATACCCCCCCAAAAAAAAACCGGTGGTTTCCTTTTGGTTTCCCTTTCAAACAAGTTCAAACAGGGTACCGTGAAAAAAGGACCATCATGGGAGTGGGCTTGGGCGAGGCTGCACATGCCTTGGGCTTTGTGGGCCCTGCGGGGGCCACTCAGCGAGCGGGGCTCCACGCGGGATGACCGGGGCTGGTCCGACGCCGTGACGCGCTGGAGCATGTGGAAGCGGCTGGCGGCGTGCTTCGGCCACACCAGCGTCGTGCTGTCGGAGGAGTGGCGGGATCTCAGTGAGTCGGAGAGGAGGCGCTGGTACGATCGACACTATGCCGCCGCCTCAGAGGAAACGCATGAAACGCGGCACAAGTTGTGAGGAGGCATGGTACATCAAGCACAAGTACACAGAGCTTTGTTATGTCTGTTGAATTTGTGGCAAAGCAGAGGCTCAAAAGCTTCACGGAGCATCAAGGGAAAGTATCGAGCGACTTCACGCTAGACCTCGAGTGGTTGAGGTCTTGTGAGTTCATGGGCTTGCGTTTCACTGACAGGTCATCGCTATGCACCCGCACGGCCTGCTACCGTTTGGGGCCATTCTCAATGGACTGACTTGGGCAGCTTGAAAGCAGAACGAGGGGTGGGATTTTTTGGATGCCATGCAAAGAGGTAGCCGACTCGATGATTCCACGGCAAGAAGGATTGTCGTGCAGCGCAATTGCATCCCGATTGAGTTGGCTCGGGATTGGCATTCCCCGTTAGAGGCCGGCGGCGGCCTGCGCGGGGTGACTGCCTCCGGCGCTACCTTACCCGAACCTGCCACTTGGCACTTGAAGTGCTGGATTAAACTAGGCCAAGACCCGGTCGAGGCTTTTGTAGCACATGTCTTGCCCAGCGTCCCTTGTGGCTGAAGTCTTTTTTTCAATACCTGGCACAGGTGCTCTAACGAGTTCTATCCACGAAACTCGTTTCAACTCAGCAGCAAGTAGCCCTGGACGCACAGGAGAACGGCGGCGAGCTGTTGCACCAGAAATGGTTCAGGCTGGATGTCCCAGCGAGGGTGTTCGGAGCCCAATATGGCTGGGTCGAGTCCCAAGGCACATGAAGCTTCGAGCTGCTGTAGCGCTGGGTCCTCACGAAGCGCTGACTGCGTGGTGCTCCTTAGGAAAACCCGACCCGGTTGATCCTTAGGTCAGGGGCTTGCGGGCTCTTCCCAGGCTTCTACGAGATGTTTACCACTCTCGGCGCCTTGTCCTTGTAAATCTCTGCCAAAGCCCTCACATGGGCGGTTTTGGTATGTGACTTGTCATGCCGTAATTCGAACCATTGTTTGTTGTGAGCCCTTTCTTCTCTGCACCATTGTCACTTGTTGCAACTGGTTGGGCAGAAGATCATTTCCGCCTGAGGGGCCTTCGAGTGCACCAAGCCCTTCATCCAGGAGGTTTTGCGCCAGGGCAAGGACGTGGCGATTTTCGTGGGCGGCGCAAAGGCGGGGCCGGGGGCCGGGCCGGCGCAGAAGCCCCCCCATTGGTCCAATTCTTCAGGTGCCGTTGGCTGGTATAAACCTCAAGAAACCAATGGAAGAGCCCATAGAAACCTGAAGTAACCAATGGAAGAGCCCGTTTAAGCCTGAAGTAACCAATGGAAGAGCCCATTTAAACCTTAGCAACCATTGGAAGAGCCCATAGAAACCGTCAACCTTGGTAACCAGTGGAAGAAGTTGTGAACTTGCTGTGAGTTCAGAGACGTGTGCCATTTGGTAGGAAAGCTGCTATGCCAGCCCTGGGCGGTATGTGTGCTTTGTGAGCACTCACAAAGGCGGGGCCAACAGACACATGAGCAGGTTTCAAGATGTGAGCCACAAGCCCGAGCACCATAGTACCAGGTTTTGATACGACTCATGTCGAGTGCAAAGCGAATTCGTCCTGCCACTCCTGGAGGATTTGTGCGATTGGCCTTGGAGGAGCATCGTGACATACTGCCCATGCTGCTCGGTTGCAAGCGTAAGGGGCTGCAGCAACTGTCAGCCAAGGATCTTGGATAGAAGGGATAGCTTGGATGGAAGGTGAGTCTGTCCCTTGTTCCGATATTCACGAGCACAAGGGAGAGCCATAGGTCATGTCCCAGGGTCCGGAATGGCCAGGCACAATAGTCACTGGATTATGGCTCAAAGCTGTGGCTTCAAATTTGTGACCAAAGGGACTGCTGTGCAGGTGGACTTTCGGCGACGAGTCCATTTTGCCGCAGATGGTGAATCCGCGGCTTGGCCTGGTACAGCCATGTTAGCAGGTCCAAGACACTATTTCTGGGTTGGTTTAAAGGAACACCAGATAAGAACACACGCCCAATTTGCAACGAGCCCAGGTTTCTTGACCGGTTCTTTTTGTGCCTTTTTCTAGGCCATCCTGGCTTCCAGCTCTGCAGAACCTTGCGAAGAGCATCACCGGCCTACTAGTCCCAGCCTCAACTTGCCATTGAGAGCAGAGGCTTTGAGGGTGGGGTACCCTTTTGGGCTGGTTTTAAACGGGAAGCCAAAAGGAACCACAAGTTTCTTTCATCTTTCAACAGCTGAAAGCTTTGGTGTCTCAGCCCAGATAGGCGCCGGGGTCCGGGGCGGCCTTGGTAAGGTTCCACGAGGGTTTTACCAGGGTTCCATCCTGGCACTGATTGCACCGTCTGGCACCGTCGGCAAAGCGACAAAGCAAAACTGGCGGTGCGCTGTGATTGGTGGCTTGGATTGGTGCTCCCATTGCACCGTCTGGCCCCGATCGGGGCCCGGTTGCCGTCCCGGTCAGGCGCCGTCGGGCCCCGGCGACACCTACCTTTGTACATGTAAAGCGGCATCCTAATGATTGGTGGCTTGGATTTGGTGGTTTGTTTTTTTTTGGGGCCCTGGTCAGGCACCGATTGCACCGTCGGGTCTCTGATCGGGGCCCGATTGCGCCGTCGGGCCTGCTGGCGCCGTCAAGCCCTTGTCGGGCACCGTCGGCTGTACCAGATAAAGTGGCATCCTAGGCAAAACCGGCGGTGCGTTATGATTGGTGGCTTGGATTGGTGGTTTGCTCGCTCCGGGCATCGGTCGGGCACCGATTGCGCCGTCTGACCCCGATTGGGGCACCGTCGTCGCGCCCCGGTCGGGCACCGTCGGATGTACCTTTGCGCAGGTAAAGCGGCGCCGTAAGCAAAACCGGCGGCGCGCTATGATTGGTGGCTTGAATCGGTGGTTTGCTTCCCGGGCCTGAGCACAAAAAAGAGCACCGCGCGCTGTATATCACCTGAGCTTAGTTCAAGAAAAGGCACGGCTCTGCGTGGCCAGGTGCCTCCGGCGTTCTCCGGACCGCCACGCTTGGTGCCATTGACGATGGTCACAGGCCGGCTGTGAGGTTTCGCGGCGCCGTTGCGCCAACAAGTCCTGGCCCCATGGTAAGGTCCCAGATTGGGCTTTGCTTTGATCTGAATGGAGGGGACTCTTCCGTTTTTTGAATCAGCTCTTTGTTGATCTGAACGGAGGTGACTTTTCTTTTTTGAGTCAGCTGTGGTCTTGCCAGAGGCAACTAGAGGTTTCGTTGTCAGGCGTCCCTGTATCCTTGGAAGACCTGTGGCCTTCCCAGCTGGGTGGAGCCGTCACAGATGCGGCGGTCGATGAGGCGGGGGTAGCGCACAGGTGGGATTCGGAGACGTGGTGAGATCAGCTTGCCAGGGCCACCGGCGCTACGTGAAGGCTGGATCAGCTGTTAGAGAGACGTAAGTCGATCATGTTGGCAGCTTTCCTGGATTGAGAATGCACAGACACAGGCTCAGCAGAAGTTGTTCGACAGCAACAAGGCGAGTCGTTGCAGTGGGTTGCCACTCACTACAATATGGAGGCAACTTGAAATTTTGTAAGTTGGTGTTTATCATCATCATCATCATCATTATCATCATCATCATCATCATCATCATCATCATCATCATAATCATAATCACTGTTAAACTATTATTTGTACTAATATTACTATTATTCTTGTTATGATTATGATTACTATTTGTGATACTTATTATCATCATTGTTACTACTACTATGTCTTTTTTTTCCTCTCAATCTCTGAGCATATGGCTTTCCTGGCTCGCGCGGCTTTTGGTGGCCTTCTGTGGCCTCTTTGTCCCCCAGCCGACCTCGATGGCCGAAAGGACCCACCAATCCGAAACCAATCCGTTCCCATCAATTGCACCCAGGGACCCAGCCTAGACCGCTTTCAACCCAACCCCAAAGCCTTGAACCCGCCCTCAAACCGCCGAGCCCGAATCCCAGCTCAAGCCGAGCAACAAGAGGCCTATTTGCCGCTGAAGCGGCAGAACTCAACAGCTCGGTCCTCCAAGAGACAACGTGAGAAACAAACAAATTCAATCAAACTTGTTAATTCTGTGCAATATTCTCCAGCTATGGTGTGGGAGTGCATGCGTTCAGCTGTTCGATTCCAAATGCCAGCAATAGTCGTGCGAATTCTTGCGAAGATGCAAAGGCTTGCACGGAGCAGGCAGAACCGCTGGATCCGGATGTATCTTGCAGGCCGACATTTATATGTCCGAAGAGAGGGACCCCCCAAAATGGGTGTGTTTCGTTGCCAAACGGACAAGGGTCTCATTTGGCAGTGGGTCAAAACCAATGGTATCCCATTTTGGGGTAGGTGTACCACCCATTTTCACTGGGGGTACGATTTTGATTTTGACCCATTTGTTCGGCATTGGTGCAACCTGCCAGGCCCTTGTGGCCGGTGGTCACGCGAAGGCAGTCATCGAATTCCTCTGAGAGGATGGCTCTCGCGGCGCAAAACGATGGTTGCACGTAGCTTTCTGGGTGGGCTCGCCTTCTTTTGGACTCCTTTTGGAGCGGTTTTAAAGGGAAGCCAAAAGGAAACCAACCATATTTGGGGTTGATCTGTTTAAAGACCAAGCCTTCTGCCATCACTGACTGCACATGCAGGCCACCTCTAAGAGTCATCTCCCAGGGAGAGCTACCATTGCAGTCGCGAATTCTCCGCTGCCGATGACGCCCGCTGCTGGATCAAAGCTCCTTGGCACCGCAAAGCCATCAGGGCAGTGGGCAGCCTCAGGGTCTGGCAGAGAACCGCGACGGAACTAGTTTGAATCCTATGGGAATGTCTTACAGACAGGGCCCCTGTTTGGATGGTTTAAAAGGGAAACCAAAAGGACACCACCTACCTTGAGAGGTCCCCAATTTTGAGAATCCATGATAGCTATGAGAATCCATTTTGGTTTCTCATTGAATGAGCGGCCTGTTCTGGGTCAAACGCTTTGATAGACCAGGTCAGGTATGAGCGCAGGTGCAGTGGTCGGGCTTGCTTTCCAGAGGTTGCATGCCATAACTCTCTGGTATATGTGCAACGAGGCAACGTACTGAGGCGCGCATGGCAGGCTCTGCGCAGCCCTGTGCCGTGCTTGGGTGAGATCAAATGCCTCAACTGAAGAGTTCAGAGATGGTATGGGTTCATTTCGTCACGGATGGCTCAACATTGCATGGGAACACTGCCACCGCGCCACATGTCCATTCCTTTCAAAGCCAAAAAGCACTCCGGCGGCAGCCTCCGTGAATTGACGTCTGAAGGCCGAGCCTCGGCTACGGGACAAGCGGGACAAAGGAGGCGCGGGATGGGTAGCTCAAGCTGAGGATGGAAAGCCGAGATAAGTCACAAGTACGGCACGAAGCGATTGCACGTTGACAAGTATTCTTGTATGCATGGTGCTTCATTCTTTGTCTAGACTCTGGACGGAGGAAATAAACAGGCGTGCACCCCGCTCCCCCTCATTGTTGGCATTCAGAACAGGTGGTGCAGGATTTCGGTCATTCCAACATGTTTGCAGCCAACGGCGCCTGAAACTTCCAAGGTTACATAGGGGGCGCGAGGGTTCTTGTAACCATAGCGAAAGCGGTTATTGAGACCAGTATCATTGTGAGCGCTAGTGCTACCTGCCAAGAAATTTGCAGGGCTTGCTTGTCCACTTTCTGCCAAGCAGGACTGAACGGCTAAAATCCATTTTTGCTGGAGCTAAAGACAGAACCAGTGGTTGCAAACATCAAGCTGTGGCGAGAATCATTAATTTGCAATGCAAATGCAAGAACAATGATTTGAACATAGAATGATGCTGGCTTGTCTGGTTAGGCGGCATGTACAGGGAGCAACATGGTAGCTTCACCCTTGCCCAAGGCTGGCCACTGGACCCAAGGCCGGCGGGATGTGCCAGAACTCCATATCGGGAAAAGGCAAGACTAGATCGTGACATTATGTCACCATGTGCCACCATGTCGCATGGCAAGACTAGGAGGCCACACATGTCCTGGATGGCACCACAAGGTTTTATTGGACATGGTGACCTGCTACTAGTGGCGTTGCCAGCAGAACACATGTCAACGCTCAATCCCATTCATCTTTTGGCCTCGCTCGCAGGAGCCAGGCCTCGTGCGAAACGGCCTTGAAAGGCAGCAGCGAGCCGCTTAGTCGCCCATACCTCGCTTGGCCATTTGCCTTCCACGTGCTTCCTGTGTGGTTTCTGTTTGCCACTGCGAAGGCGTGTACCTCTTGCGAGTTTCCATAACGTGAGCATTGTGCAAGTAACTAGCTCTGATGGATCAATAAACACAGTCTGGCGGGGAGGTGACGCCTAATCATGGTGCTTATGTTTAGCTGCTTTCAAGAATAGAGTGGACAACTTAGGACGGCCTGGTTCCAATACGTGTGGCTTGCAATTGCTTTGCACTCCTTCATAATGTATTTGGCACTGCTTCCGAATTGCGATATGTGACGGGCGCATGTGTCTATGCAACGTGGAAACTGGTGCCTGAGAAGAGCGACAATAAAAGTACGACGATGACAATGACTGCGACCACAATAACAGCAACAGCCACAGCAACAGCAACAGCAACTGCAACAGCAACAGCAACAGCAACATCAGCAACAAGAACCAGAACCAATACAATGAGCAACAACAAGAACAAGAGCAAGACCAAGATCAGGACCAGGAACAACCACAAGAGCAAGAGCACCATCACTGCACCAACAACGACACCAACTCCCAGCACCAGCACCAAAAATCACCGCCGCCACCGCCTCCCCGCACCGCCACCGCCCCCACCGCCGCAGCCGCCACTGCCACCAGTCCACTTTCTTAGTCAATGCATGAGAGCCAGCTTCAGATGTGAGTGTTGCTCAAAATCAAACAGCTAGGGTTACGCAGGTTTTGGTCCATGTTTCCACTTGCCAGGGTTCCATTTTGGTACCGGTTTTTTTTTGAGCCACGCCATGTCAAGGCTTTTGCTGGCTGAACTGATCGAGCCCGCACCCAAGACTCGTCATGGATTGCTTGGCACATTGCGATGGCGGAAAAGCAGGATACAGTGCCAGAGTTTGACATTCCAGATTTTTCTGAACCTTCAGACAAAGTGTTACTGTTTCACCTTTTGAGTACAGATGCATCTTTGCAGCAGAGTTGCTTGCAAAAGAGCCGGCCCCCCTGTTTCTCCGTCAGGCGACAAGAAGACCCGCTTGATGAACAATTGCATAGGTGCCCAGTTTCACAGCCGACTGACAGTGGGTCCGAGCAATGGACAGAATGTCTCGCTGTCAGTCCTATCACGTCTCTGGATTCTTTGTAGGCTTCTGGGTATGCTGCTGGAAGATCCCTGCTGCGATGGTCCTGAGCGCAGCGAGGCCTTCCGTTGGTGCGGGCAACAGGGTTTGGCTGTGAGTGATTCAGTAGTCACTGGGGAGCAAATATGGCTTCAGATGGTCGGTTGCTCGTGATCCGTAAAGCAGCAGAGGAGGCATGGCATGCTGTTGATTCATATCCAGCAATGCGCAGGCAAGCCAAAGCGACGGCTGGCAACAAGAAAGCAGGCTGCCAGAAACCGGTTGTAGACGGTTGCTGATTTTTGCGTGGTTTGCATGGCCTGATATTTTGTGTCCCTCTTCTCTCTCTGTCTCTCTCTCTCTCTCTCTGTCTCTCTCTCTCTCTCTCTCGCTCTCTCTCTCTCTCTCTCTCTCGCTCTCTCTCGTCCTTGTTTGTCAGTGCTGCACCACCGGAAAATTGAATGTGACATGAGCGGCTTAGACTTGCCGCTGATGCAGCGACAGGCCGCAAAGCAACTCATCCAGGATGGGGCGTGCACATTTTTAGCTCGGTAATGGCAACTGATGATGTAAGCAGGATGGGCTGGTAGCTTGACCTTGATCTTTTGGCACGTTCTAGCCGATTCCAGCCCAGAGGGTTGCCAGGCTATGTGGTGAGTGGCCTTAAGCATGTTTAGCAATTTTCAATGGACCGCAGCAACTTGAATCTTTTGCAGATCTGTGGTGAGGCTTGGTGCAGGTGAGGTTTTGGCAGGGTGCACTGCAGGAGTGCTCGACCGAGACCAAAGCCAACACCCAAGCCAGGCTGGAGCCACTTGCGCGGTTTTCCAGGTAGCTAAGTCTTTTTTTGCATGTGGGTGTTGATCGATATTCCTAGCCCCCAAATGACCATGGGTAACTTTGTTTATTTAGTGGGAAACATCCTTTTTGGTGGTTTTTCCCAATGGTCATCCCATGTAAAGGACCTTTTGATCCCCATATCTTGGGCGTGCGACGTGAAGAGACTTGCGCATTGGGGTAGCCGGCAACTGCCAACAAACTGAGAGCCCAGCCAATAGAACGTCTGCTGAATTTCTCAGATTTGGCTGATGCCACGCACAGTTCTTGCCTAGGCGCAGACAAATCGGTGAAAAGCGCCGAGGAGGGTCTGGCCAGAAATCCGGACGGTAGTTGGACCAAGCTCAAACAGTGTGTTCAAGCCTTGTTGGGTCAAGGTGCCAGATGCATTGTACTTGTTCGAAGGCATGATGCCGGAACAAAGCTGCCACACAAACCGCCAAGCTAAGGCCAGCATGTTGATGTAAGGCCAGCACTCTTCGAACCAGGTGACACCAGCGCAAGCTCTCTCGATGTGGCAGTCCCGTGAGGACAAGCTGGCTCGTGAGTTGGAAGGTCTGATCCAAAGCAAGGATTGGCTGCAGGTGAAGAGGAAGATCAAGCTGCGCTGCCTTGCTCGCTTGTCTTAGGACCAAGAAATGTGAGAAGTCTTTTTGTTTGTGACATCGCATTCCAGGGTTCGCGCAGATGCAGCAGGGGTCAAGAGAACAGCAGCTTCTGCCGCGTCGCGTTTCTGTTTTTTTTCTTCTCCCGCCAGGGGGGTTTGGCGGCTGGCGTGCTGCCAGAGTGGTTCCCGGCAGCTCCAGCAGGCGCGATGGATGGCAGCTCCGCAGTTTTGTTGGTCGACGCGCGAAGCATCGCCCAACGCTGCAGCTGCTGAAGAAGAGCTGCAGAGTGGGCCCTAACGCCACGGAGCCAGAGAAGAAGGCTTGAGAGAGATTTTCAACTTAGGACTCGCAAGTTCCGTTCGGTTGTTGTCCTTGCTGTTTCCATGGACTCCAGGCAGCAGAAGAATGGAGGGCTGCAGTAGACATTGCGGGACGCTGAGAAATGGGAGTAGCGCGCGGGACGAACTCAACAGATGCAGCCTCCGGAGCCAGGTCATCGCCGAACTAAGAACTCACGTGCTTCAGGCCTTGTGTTCAAGCTGTTCTCTTGGTGTTGCCAATTCGTCATGTGGGTATGGGTCAAAATTAAACCACCAGGGGACCGCAGGTTTTGGTCCATGTTTTCATTTACCAGGATTCCATTTTGGGTACATATTTGTGACCCACAGCCATGTCTCCAAGCCGGGATTGACGACTTGCAATTAGCCTTGAAGTATCGAGTGGGAGGTCACCGCAGCCAGGGAGGTGTCCAACTTTTCCAACTATGTCCTGCAAGCGTGCATACAAGCCTGACGCTCAGTGAGACGGATGTTAGCTCGTATGTCAGATGCAGTACTGCCTTAAGTGGCTGTGGGTCAAAAATAGATACCCAAATGGAACCCTGGTAAATTGGCACATGGACTAAAGCCTGCGGATTTTGGGGGGCTTAATTTTGACGCAACCAAGTCAGCCCAGGAGCTCTCGCCAGAACGATTCAGTTTCATCCTTGAGGAGCGGTTTTGAAATGCAGCTGAAGAGCACAGCCGTGCCATGCACAGACTCATACCTTCTTGGCGACAGGGGCCAAAGTGAAAGACCTTTGGACCTCTGGGCACGATAGTCGGACAGGAGATGAAGAATCACGTCGCCAAAGTTGCGGTGGATCCTCAGGGGTGCCGTGCAAGAACCTCAGACTTGTGCACGGTGTGCTCAAAGTCGAATTTTGAGACCTCCACAGTGGGCCAGAGGACAGGTTGTTTATGTGTTCCAATGTCTCAGCTCGCTGGAGACTCGAAAACCGCGTGTTTCCGAAGCAACCTCTTTGGCGAGCCGTTGAGTTGTTCGCACGTGATGCGTTGTTTCAGGCTATCAATAGCATTTCGAATGGATGTTGCCTGTTTCCATGTTGCCCACTCCCACGCCCATGCGTCGCCTTCACCCAACTGGCCGGTGGCAGTCCCACGCGCGCTCTCGCGCAGCGCTGGTGGTGCCGTTCACACCCGTGAGACTTTCGCTCCAACTTCTTTGCCTGCGCGGCATCCGGGCGGTTGCGAGGTGTGCCCGGCCGAAGCTTCGGCTCTGCTTCGATGTGAACAAGACCGTGGTCATGGAGGACTCAGCGGGGAAAAAGTCTGCACGACAGCTCTGCAATGAGGCTATCGCCGACGCCTGCTGGGGCCGCGAGCTTGGGGGT
The DNA here is from genome assembly GCA_963377175.1 of Effrenium voratum. Classification (NCBI taxonomy): domain Eukaryota; class Dinophyceae; order Suessiales; family Symbiodiniaceae; genus Effrenium; species Effrenium voratum. The sequence continues at coordinate 84,135 of CAUJNA010003818.1, forward strand.
GTGTGGACCTGGAGCGGGACCCCGCTAGGCCTGGAGCCCCCGGGTGAGGAGCTTCTGACCTACAGCGCTTGGGTCAATGACAGGTTTCCGGATGTGGTGAGCACTGATCCTTCCAACCGGGATGCCGCGCGGGCTGCGTCACGGAAGGCCAAGAAAACCAGGGACGCCTTGCGCGGCTCCTTTGCGGAACGTGTGGCGCCGCCACAGGTCTCAGCTCTGCTGGAGCCGATGCTGCAAGGCCTGGTGATTCCGGAGACTCTCTTGGCACAGACCGAGGCCCTGGAAGCGGCCGGCCTGGCGCAGCGCAGGTCCTGGTTCCTGCTGCCCTCCTTCCTCTCGGCCATCCGCCGGCTGCTGGAGGCGCAGCACGCGTCGGACGCGTCGCCGGAGATCTCCTTGGAGTTCCGGAGCTTCCTGAGTTCATGAGCTTTTAAAACTTTTGGGGGTTGGACCATTTTAGTGGGAAATGTCAGGTTCGGCCGTTTTTTGGGGGGCCCATCCACTCAGCCAAGGTTCCGGAGCTTCGGGCAGGACTTGCCCGCCGTGGCCCAGGAGTTCAACGCCTTCGTCCGCGGGGCCCATCCGCTGCACCCGGACTTCCGCTGCGAGAGCTTTGCCATCGCCCGCTTCGGCTCCTACTTCCGGGACGGGCGCATTCTGCTGGCCTTGGGAGGAGATCAAGCTTCCCCAAAATTCGCTCCCCTTTTTTTCTTCTTTTTCTTTTTCTTCTTCTTCCTTTTTTTGGTCCCTTTGCTTTCCACGAACCAGGCAAGACATATATTTTTTTGCTGGGGTCCTAATTCCGGCCTAGCAAGGAGAGGGCGAAGGTGTGAGCAGTTGCGAGACTTGGGAAGAGGCTGTTCGAAAGGGGCTCGAAAGCGGCGCCCAGCTGGCAGAAGGAGTCGAGGCGATTCATGAATTGATCGCCCACACTGGGGGAGCAGAACGCGCGTTCTGCTTCCGCGATCACTGGCGCTACTGGCGAGATCAAGGAGAGGTGGCGCGTGCTGGCAAGCTGGTGACTCTGGGGGATGACGAGGTGCTCTTTATGGATGACAATGCCAGAGATCCCGATGGTCACATCGTGGACGCGCGCTTCCCTGGTGGCGATGCAATTCCATGGCCAGAAGCAAGACGAAGTGTGGTCCGCGCTTTTCCTATTGCTGCAATCACTGACCCGGATTACTTTAGCAATCTCATCTTCGCAGCCGTGCGGCGGGCAGAAAAAACAATAGACAACAACATGATATGTATATGTACATGTATATATATATATATATGTATGTATATATATATATATATGTATTTGCAATTCCGACTAAGAAACACTTGAATCTAGTGGACATACGACGGCCATCGCTTGCATAATCTTGAAATAAGGTGGATTTGGGTTTGTCACCTGGATGGCTTCTGGCGACTAGGTCATGCAAAGAATCATTGAACATGTCGGCGACAAAGACGAGTACACCATGCCAGGGCCTTGTCACGAAAAAACGTCGAGCTGGGCTGTTCAAAGGCAATCCTGTGTAGTGGTTTTCAAGTGGGGATGGTGGATTTAGGATTGGCCCACACTCCATTTTGAACAGCCCAGTTGAAGAGGTTATGTTTTCATGTATTGACCATTGTTACCCGGACAGTGATCCTGCGGTACGCAGGTAAACACAGCTTGCGAGTTTTAGCAGTGAAGACACCAGCAATACTTGTTGCATCCGCCTGCATTTGGGTGATTGGGTGTTCCATGACTAGCAGGCCGCTGCTGCAAGAGATCCTTCCGAAGCTGAAAGAGTAAAGTGCCCAGAGACAGTTGCTCGTTCGCTAGCAACTAAAGGGCAGTTTGGAAGGCCAGAAAGTGTCTCGATCAGCGTACTGCTGATTGGACGTGGCAGAGTCCAACCACAAATCGCTTACACATTTGTCCATTGAATCTTTGGTACCAGGGTGGCAATGGATCGCTATGGCAACCACGTCGTGCAGAAGTTTCTTGAGATGGGAGCTCAGCAAAGTGACCATGCAAAGGAAGAGCACGCCAGGCTGTTTGCTGAACAGACACAGTGCATGCTGTTTCATGAACATGTACGGTTTGTGGTGACTTGACTGGAAAGGCTCTCGTGTATGCAGGATGGCCTCTGAGAATCAGAGGAGCGCCCTCGTGCAGGCGTGCCGATTTGGCCGAGAGAGCCCAGACAGCCTTGGCGTTGAGTTTGCCTCAAACCAAACCTTGTCTTATTTTTCAGTATTCTTTCATGGCGGCAGATGCCAAGGAAATCACCTACTTTCTATTGTGAACATTGCTGATATTGACAATCTTATGACTGTTCTTGCATGTGTTTCAAGAGCAGCTTATTTTTGTTTTCGAACCACTTTTGCGACAGTGATTTGTTTGAGTGACTCACAGACTTGTAGCACGGGCAGGAGTTGTTCCAGCTGGGGCAGATGCCGGGCCAGCTGTCGGAGCTGGCTATGGGCCGGTGCGCTGCATCGTCTTGGTCAGCATTTCGGGTGGAATCAAGTCAAGCAAGGCGCACACACGTGCATTTGTGTATGTATATGAGGATCGATATGCATCATCGCATTGCCCAGCGTTGCATTGCATTGCGTTGCATTTCATTGCATTGCATTTGCATTGCATTGTGCGTTGCATTGCATTGCGTTGCATTTCATTGCATTGCATTTGCATTGCATTGTGTTACACAAGTACATAATCATAATACATATATATATATATATCATACACTTGTGCGTTGATGACACATGAGGGGACCACACCTGCATACATATACACCCATATACACATATATGTCTATTTGAGTATAACAATGCAACTGGTGCTCCAAGTGCAGGGCTCTTCCGAGTGCTTGGAATGCATCGAACTTAAGCGACCATCGGGCAGAGTCAGAGATGGTTGTGTGTCGATTTGGGAGCAACTGCCGTGGCAACTAGAGAGCTGGGGCAAGGAAAACAGTGCTTGGATTGGGCGCATTTGGAAGAAAACACCTGGCAAAGTGATGATGAGATGAAAACTTTGATAGTGGCAATGTCCATTTCTCGGATGTTTGCCTTGCCGGAAAGGAAGGGAAGGAATCTACCCTTACTGGCTGGAGTTGCTTTCTTGCAAACTGCAGGTATTCTAGCCACGTCTTGGAGAATGCGGTGGTTGGAGTCTTAGACTGGCAATCATTTTTTGGATTCCTTGGAACAAGGTGTTTCAAACAGAATCCCGAGCTTTTGATGAACGAGAGTTTCATTGAGCTTCGACGTTGGATGTTGAAGGCCAATCGACCGCATCCATTTCCCAGGTGAACACATCCCCTGAGCTGCGGCACGAGTTCATTGCCATCCTGGAGCAAAGATAGCCTATTGGGTGGTATGAGTACGATGTTCATCCACCAAGTCAGTACTATGTTCATCCACCAGAAATTTGTGCTATGAACCCTATGCCAACCTTGCTCTTGGCGGTTGGGCTTTCGCTCCACAAAAAAGCTGCTGAGAGGAGAAGGAGCTCCACAGGAAGAAAGCCAATCATGATGGCACACCAGGGCGCATGCAAAAGAAGACAGAGCCGAAACCTCAGTGCCACGTCTTTCGGGCGGGGAAAGGGGAAGGAGCAGCAAACGCACGTCAGGTTTGGCAGCTTCGTCTGGCGCTGCCTGCGCAAGATACAGCAGGAGAGTCCCAAGGCCCGGAATGAAGCAGAGATGGATCAGCTCAGTTACAAGAGGGCCAAGGAATGACTTCTTTGTACATCTACAGCTGTGTGCCCCATGGTTAATGTTGGCTGAAGCTAGCCTGGGCAAGGCCACACGAGCCCCCAGAAGTTAAAGAAGATTCGCGGAACGAGAACTGCAAAAAGAAGGTTTGGAGCAGAACGAAGGACTTGAGACGGAGATTGCCCAGCTAAGTCCGTGATGTGGTTTTCGGAGGAACAGGTGAAGTGGCTGCAGAGAGTCAATGAGGCCATGGATCCCACCATCCGCCAACTTGAAAATACATTCCAAACAGAGAAAGATGGGTATGGGTCAAAATTAGGCCACCAGGGGACCGCAGGTTTTAGTCTTTGGTTCCATTTACCTGGGTTGCATTTTGGGTACCTATCTTTGACCCACACCCAGAGATTGACGAGTTATCCTTCACCCTCAAGTCAGTAGAGGAAGGCTGCGCCGAGCCATTTGGAAGCGACGGCGTACATTCCACAATGAGAAGTAACTCTTTGTCTAGACCTCCGGTCTCTGTTTCTGCAAAACCTGTGCAACGGACTCCTTCGTGAATGGAGCAAAACCTGTTCCCTTTATTTTGCAAGAAAGGGTCCAAGCCAGGGGGACGCATTTGGATCCTCTTAACTTCAGTGGAGTTTCGTTGAGTTTTGAAAGGCCGTTGTCTTCATGAGAGCCTCGTGAGAGCCGTGAGGTTAGCAAATATGAAGGATGTTTAGTACGTTTCTCGAAAGACCCCTTTACTTGGCGGCATCAACGGTGGTGGTGAACCCTTTAGTAATGTCTAAGCTCTCGCGAAAGCTTAGAGAGTTTAGACCCTGGCCCTTTTGAAGCTTAGTAGGTTTATTTTTGACCATACATGTAGCCCCCAGCTTCAGGAGTCGCACAGAGCGCATGGTCGGTGCTACAAACAACCTTCAGGCAAACCGAAGGAACGAAAGGATCAAATTAACACAACACATGAGCATAAATTGCGCCGCATCCCTTTCGAACACATCAGGTCGCATCCAACACGCCAAAGCCTGCCTTTCCCTCAGAAGAGTCTTGCTCTCAGTTTGTGGGTTTGCAGGCTCGGAGTCCACCTTGTCATGAAGCCAGCTATTACAGGAGTTCCAGGCTTTGTCTTTTTCTCTTCAGGGGGCAGAGGGGCTGGGGCAAAAGGCTGATTTGACCATGGGTCAAACCCCGTACCCCCAGTGAACATCCCAATCCCCACTAAAATAGTACTAAAATGGGTGGTTAATTCACCTGCAAACCCCAACATGGGATCCAAAACGGTTCTGACCAGCACAGCCATGCTCTTGCAAGCTTCGTACGGCCGCATGGCCAAACGCTCGCTTCGATTCCTTTGCTCAGGCCGCGACCCACAGCGCCAGCGCCAGCGTCCGCAGCAGCAGCCGCAGCACCCGCGCCGACGGCGCCTGCTGCGCCTGCAGCAGCACACGCCCAGGCACACGGCTGGGCCTCTGAATGGGTGTGGGTCAAAATTGAACCTCCAGGGGACCGCAGGTTTTGGTCTTTGTTTCCATGTGCTAAGGTCCCATTTTGGGTACCTATCTTTGACCCACAGCCAAGTGGGGGTTGATCGAACTATTCCATTGAGGGCCCCCCAGTTTTGACCATGGGTAACTTTTCCCATGTGGTTGAAAGGTTCTCCAACCAATGATGGTTGTCCCATGTAATGGACCTTTGATCAACCCCCAAGTGCCCAATCTGGTGCGGAAATTTGAATCTTCACCGAGTTCCACTCATTCTCTCACCGAAGTCTCGCAGGTGGTAGCCCCATGCATGACGCCGGGGTCCTAGGAAGCCGATCACAAGATGCAGCTTGAGCTTGAGGCTTTCCTATCCCATCTTGGTGCCGTCCATTCCTGTCTATCCTGTTTGGCCACACTCTCGGACGCCCAGAGCCGATTTACCGGGCCAACCAGGATTTGCAATCGCCTGCTTTGAGTTGTATTTTTTTGTTCCGCTACCCGACAGGCGATGGCCAAATGCATGCTGAAGTACTTAAGGCTGGGATTGCACGACGCTTGACATATTCTGTTTTCGAGCAGTGACACAGGGGTCATTATTTTGACGGTTTCTGGGGGTGATCAAAGTCAGAAATGGGGTTTGTTTCCCTTTACCCCACTGAACGGGGGTGACTTTGGTAAAATAACTTTTCTTCATTCGGCCGTCGTTGGCTCCCTGGCCTGGCAGGCAGACGTTTCGCAGTTTCACCAGGTGGCCAAGGAGCAATAATTCAAGGCTGGGACGGCCGGCTGATCGACTGCGCGTTTGCCGAGCGAGCCGCCGGCCTCGCAAGTAGATGCAAGTAGGAATTGGTTGGTTGGTTGGTTGGTTGGTTGGTTGGTTGGTTGGTTGGTTGGTTGGTTGGTTGGTTGGTTGGTTGGTTGGTTTGTTTGGTTGGTTGATTTGTTTGTTTGGTTGTTTGGTTCGCTTCACCGTCTCAGTTGGTTGACAGTGAAGCCGACTGTCAGTTGCAAACAGATGCAGGTTTGACGTTGGCCAGAGCGAGGCACTGAGCTTTGCCGTGCCATCACCGATTAGCGATGAATTTTGGCAAAGTGGCTAAGGCGCATTCGGATCCTATAGCAACAAGCTTTGGCCAGCGAAGCCAGGTGAGTTTTGAGATGCAAGCTGCTTCAGGAGTCATGCCCCGGGAATGTTGCAGTTAGAGCGTGCTGCAAAGGCACAATGTGTCTCGGGCCAATGGCATGCTGGGGCCACTCCTGATGTGCTCTCAGTGCGGCGAGCTTCGTCAAGAGCAAGCCTCCCAAAGGGTATGGTGCAGTCCGATCTGGAGTAATGCGAGGGCTACAATAACGAACAGATTGTTTCGGACACCGCTATGCCAGACTGAATCGTAGTGTCGAAATTGGTGACTCTTTGATGGAACAAGCCTCAACGGCCCTTAGGATCCACATGGATTTGCTATCTTAAGGCTGGACGTGCTGCACATCTATTGGAATTTGTTCCCTTGCGCAGCATCGCTGCTGGCGTGTGAACACATGCAACTCCAGTTAACCCAGGCGTGTGAACACATGCAATCGCAGGCTGCTCTATTTCCAGAGTGGGGGATGGTTGCAGGAGCAGGCTGTTTTTAGACATGACTGTCTTCAACACTTCTTTGTTTTGTTGTGGGATTCTTCAGCCTGGTGACGCGACCACCCAGAAGCTCTAGAATGGCGTGTGAACACATGCCTGTCCCCAGATGCCAGTGTCACAGATGGAAGCTGCAAGCCTTGGACTGGTGACGCAATGAACTCATCCCTGGCTTGGCTTCCTGTCAAGGCACTCGCCCCTAGATGCAGGTAGACCACAACACCAGGGGTATTGACATGCTTGTGATAGATCCAAGCTGGACAAATACCATTGCACTCAAGTGTTATTCTTGAAGCCGCCCCACCTTTGCTGCGGATGGGCTTCGCTTGCAGCAAAGCTTCCCGTTTCAAAAGGGCACATGACAAGTGAAGCAAACCGCAGTTAAGCAGTCCAGAAACGTCACGGTTAGCTCTTCAGTGATCCTTGTGCTTTCAATATGTCGCAGCCCAAGTTTCGGAAAGTCACTTAGCAAAGCTCAAGGATCGCCATGGTTTCATTCTTTGACTACTGCCAACCTCCATCTAAGGCCTCTTTATTCAAGAAGTGCAGCGGTGTTTTGGTATGTTGCACCTTTTGTCCACGCGGAATGCCTTGCTGCAGGATCTTAAAACTCACCTGGAATCCGGCCTTGCTCCCCCGGGAGTGGGCCATTGGCCTGAAAGTCGGGCAAGCCAACTGATCACAACAGAAGTGTTCATGCTGCCAAGAGGCCCACGCTGGCCCCTTGTCTTACTGTCTTGCACTGGTTGGCCACTTTCAGGCCCTTGAAGAGTGAATTTTGATTTTTACACTTGCCTGTGCCTCATGAGGGCCCAGTTCACATCTCATGGAGGGCGCAGGTTGAAATTCAAACACTTCCGGAGATTCTTGGCTGGCTTCGGTTAGTTTCGGAGCCAGCCACTCCCGAAGTAAGATGCAGGCCAGCGCTAGCGTCCAAGGTAAATAGAGCCTGTCAGCTCTGGATCGCCTTCAAGCGCCCCAAGTATAGGCGCATCTACACGCAGTAGCTGAATTTCTTTAAGGCGATTCAGGCTCACAGGCCACTACCTTTGGCACCCTTGCTCTGCAGAATATTTCAGCTGTGAGAATAAGAGAGGTCTACACTTTCCGACCTCGCAAAAGGCGCTTTTCGAAGAAAACCATATCACATAAATATCGAAGCCGAGTAGCTGCCAGAGGCCGATTCGAGCAAGAAGACGCTGCAATTAAGACGGCATCTCATGGGAAAAATTGGGATCCCCTTCTGGCAAACCTATCCGGCTATAAGTTTCATTGTCTTTTCGAGACATCGCCTGACTGCTTGGCTATATGGTAGCTAAGCACTTGGCAAAGTCCCATGGAAATCTTGGTCATGCACAGCAAGGATGCAGCTCCATTCCAAGCAGCCAGGTGAAACCCGCAACAAGACCTCTCTGGAGGCAGCGGTATGAAAATGACTCGGGGCCAGGCAACAAGTCCTGCCACGGCTGGAGTCTCTGTCCGATGACTCACAAGGAAAATCTCTGGGGACAAAGACTTCAGGTCGTGGGATGCAGTGGCAGTCTCGGCCCATCCCACAGTTTTGAGGGATGCGACACAGGCACCGTGATTGACGCCTCTAACACAAGTGCTTGATCGCAGAATCCAGAGGATTGAACTTCTGGAGAATGCACGACATCGGAATTTCGGCGCATACTAGAGGCTGGTACATCCAAGGCCAATCAATCTGTAGAGCCTATGATATTTCCGATGTTGTGGAGGCTTGCTCGGCATCGGTACAGGCGGCTTTCAGATGTCGGGCGGCCAGTGTGCCTTCGGGCGCTTTAAGGGTCTGTGTGCCTCGAACGTGGTTTTCCGAGTGTAGAGAAAATCAGCTATCAGTCCTCGAATCCCTTGGCAGACAGACCAAGAGCAGAGAGCTAAGTATGAGGCTCTGCTCTGGGAATCTCTGAGATGGTGTAGGTTGGGGTGTAGATCTCTTTGATTCTTTCCTAAGGTCCCGGCTTCATGTCGGCGATTATGGTTGCAGTACATTATGCATTTGCATTTCCGTCAGCGCATCGCACACAGCTGGAGTCACAGACGCACAGACAAACACACACACACACACACACACCCACCCACCCACCCACCCACGCACGCACGCACGCACGCACGCACGCACGCACGCACGCAAGCACGCACGCCCACCCACCCACCCACCCACCCACCCACGCACGCACGCACGCACGCACGCACACGCACACGCACGCACACCCACACCCGCACCCGCACTCGCACCCGCACCCGCACCCGCACCCACACCCGCGGGCGTGTGCGCGTGCTCGCCCGTGCGCCCGCGCGCACGCATGCACGCTCACACGAGCATACAGACACACAGACACACCACCAAAATACACACAAATACAGATACACGCGCAAGCACTTGGACACGCGAACACGCAGACGCACAGAGACACACAGAGACACACACACAGAGACACACACAGACACACACACACACACCCACACACGACACACACACACACACACACACACACACCCACACCCACGCCCACACACACACCCACACCCTGCATGCACGCACTCATGCGCCCACGCACCGCGCGCACGCAAGCACACAGACACAGAAACACAGAGACACAGATATACAGACACACACACACACACACTCGGACACACGCACGCGCAGTCACGCAGAGACACACAGAGACACACAGACACAGAGACATACAGAGACACACAGAGACAGAGAGATAGAGAGAGACACACACACACACACACACGGACACACAAACACACAGACACACACACACACAGACGCGCGCAGGCACACACACAACACAACACAAAACACAACACAACACAACACGACACGACACAACGCACCACAACACAATACGGCAAAGCACAGCACAGCAGGCAACACAACGCAACGCAACGCAACGCGACGCAGGACAGCGCAACGCAACGCAACGCAACGCAACACACACACAACACACAACACAATGCAACACAACACACACACAACACACAACACACACACACACACCAGACACACACACACACACACATACACAGCAGACAACATGCAGACGCCTTTGCACGCGCACACGCACGCACACCTACACGGACACCTACACTCACACCTACACGCACACCTCTGCATACACACGCACACACACACAGACACACCCACACACACACACACCGGCACACACACACACAGACACACACACACACAGACACAGACACGCAGACGCGCACACACACACACAGACACACGCACTACACACACACAGACACACGCACTACACACACACACAGAAACACGCACAGACACGCCACACACGCACATATACACGCCCAAACACCCAGACGTGCACGCGCACGCGCACGCGCATGCCCCCACACTCACACGCACATCCACACGCACGCAGGTGCACACGAACATGTACACGCGCACGCACTCGCACACCAACACCGGCACACACAGGCACACACACACAAACGTAGGAGCGAGGACCTCAATATGCATCCATGGAGTTGCTGATTTGCTTTCTGCCGGGGCCTGCCGCCGTGTGTGCAGATTCTGCCACTGGGGTAAGTTGCATGCTGACGTCTGCGCTTTCACTAGGCATCCTGTTTGCCTTTGCACCATGCTAAGTAGAACAGAGCTGTTGCCTTCAAGGAGAGTGAACGCGTCCCGGGAATTCAATAGTATGGCCGCTTCCTGTGTCCGAGCCATGGGTCATGTCAGATGTTTGGACTGTTGTCAGGACACATTGAGCTCACAGGCATGTCATACTGTCGATGGACGAAATCCTGCACCACCTGAGAAGCTCTGGTTTATGATGATTCCCCTGTGATTACCAACAAACGCTCTAGTTTCCCGTGGTTTCCAAGTGGTGCGAAATGGATTTCGCAACCATCCACAGTATCAGCAAAGGTTTGCTTGGGAGCTTGGGAGCTGGAGGCTTGATGGCATTTGGAAGCTTTGGGAGCGATGCGCCAGCTGAAAAGGGACTGGGTGCTAGTGCCTATCGGTTTTGTATGGCGATTAGCAGTTTCTTTCCTCCATTTGCATTGTGGTCCTTGGCAAGCTGCATTGTTTGGGGCTGGATCAAGCTTGGCCGGCCAGTCCAATCTGGGGCACCCTCACCCCTAGGGCCCCTTGGCGGGCGAGCCAATCGAATCTCTGCGTCTTGGCGGCAGGGCATCGATCGTTTTTGTTGAGACCTTTGCTTTCCGGCTTTGCATAGACTCGATGCCCGGTTGGGCCGTTGAAATTGAGTGCCAAGGAGAGCGAACAACCTGGCCAGGGGCTGAGCACCGATTTCGCCACTTGATGAGATCAATGATGCAGTCGGCACGTTCAGAGCAAGTCTGGTCAAACCTCACGCAACGAGTATTGTTTTGCAGAGTTTTGGTCAGCTTGGATTGATCTCTAGTCTGAGGTCACAACATGTATGGCTCAGCAGGCAGGGTTCTCCGTCGAGCCGCAGTGGACTTTGCTATCACGGTCTTATATCGATGTTTGGCTTTTTGCAGCTGCAGGTCATCTCCAGTACCAGTATCCAAAGCAGGCAGGACGGCTTACAGGATAATCCCGCATCAAAGAAAACACATTTGTTTGATTGTTTGTTTGGACCCGGCCAGAGCTCGATAGCTTGAAGCGGGTCGCAGTGAGCCAACGTGACAGTGCCATTGTCGCTTTTGCATTTTTTTTGCCTGCAATGTGGCGCTTGTCATTTGGGGATACCTTGCCCCCCCCCCGCCTTTTCAGCAAATTCCATCGGCGCGCCAAAGCACACTAGCCAATCTCAGGGCTTACATTTTACCACCCCCTCCCCCCCCCCCCCCACACCTTCCACCAACCAGCACCCGCAGTAAGGTAACAACCCCCCCTCAGGTCTTCGGTGGCCTGCCGGGGCCAATGAAGCCAGCGCCTGACACATTCCGAGCTTCACGACAGTGGGCCTTTTTTTTTGGGGGGACTTTGTGCCGGTTTGTATAGTGTGCCACTGGTAGTATTGTACCATTTGTACCATTCGTGGCGCTATTTATGCACCATTTCCAGTTGTATAGCAGAATGAGCTTGTTTTGCCAGTGGTCCTTGGTGTGATTTGCCACGAACGCATGATCCGAGCTGGGAAAGCCATGGCCGGTGATATGCAAATAATTTTTCCGTCCGGCTTTCTCAAGGACACGAGAGCCAGCGGTGACGCTACCCTTCCAGGCCGTGGGGTACTTATGGAATGCCCGTTGGCATTCAGACGCGAGGTGTGGTTTAAGACATGGCTTGGATCTAGAGAGATAGCCTGTCCAACGTAAAATCCAGCAGCTTCATTTTTGCAAGGAACATGGCACGTGGTCTTCCCGGACCCCGAAACGGGGCTCCATGATCGTGGGCAGGGACCGCGTTTTGGCTATTGAAGTTCGGCTGAGGTCTTCCTGAGCTGGCTGATCCCGGTGGCGGTCTTCTGTGTGGCCACGCCCTCAGCTGCTCTGAATGACAAAAACGCCATGGTCGATGTATTGGTGTGGCCCGTGGACCACGCGGAGTTGATTCACTTGGGGTCTTATGGCATCGCATGTTTTCCATGGAGAGCCTGACTGCAAGATGGTGTTTTGCGCATGTCTTGATGTGATTCTCTTCGCGCCATGTTTCAGACGGATTATTTGCCACAGATAGCTGAAAGAGGGCTGGAGGCTTGCAGACCCGCTTCTGCTTGCGGTGCAGGTAGCCGCAGACTGAGGTCTGGGGTTGCCGTGGACCATCCTGGTAGGAAGGTGTGTCGGGGTGTTGGCACGTACGATGACTCGTGCAGCAGGCCTCTGAGACATTGCTCTTCAGCTTTCTTGCACTAAAAGGTTTGGATGACCTTTCGTCCCCGGATTGCGCGCCCCAGTGGAATTTTGCTGTTTTGAGTGCTCTTGATGGTTGAAGCTTGCGTGGTCTGGGGGGTCAGGAGCGCTTGCATGAGTGTTTAAGTCACGCTTACTTGGCAAATTGAATGCGCCGCATCTCATAGTACCGGCTTGGGATGGTTAGGTTAAGAAGTAACTTTAAAGGAGTTGCCTTGTACTTTCTTCAACCTCAGATACGTATGCCAGGATTGCACATGTTTCTTACAGTATGAGTAGCGTCCGTTTGGTTTCTGTTTTAGGCAACCACAAAAAGGGCCATCTCAAACAGACACATGCGCGTTTACACTGAGGTGTCTGGAACAGCGCAGGGCTGCCCAGAGTGAACCTGGAGACTCACAGACAGACTGTCAGACAGCTGCAAATCCCCATGGGGAAGGCTCAAAGTTGATATTGTTTCGTGTTTGCGCTCGGCAGGCTACATCAGCACAAGAGGTAGGGTTGGGCTACACCCTATGCTCGCTTTCTCTAACTTGCCGCTTGCTGGGATTTTACTGATTTAAGTGGGACTGATTTCCAGAGCATCTTGGCGTAGTGTGTAGGATCAGTTGTTTGATCCTGAATTTCAGATGAAATGTGCGGAGTTTCGGCGAGTGCCGATGTCAGCGGAAATCTTTCGCCCGTGCACTTGCTCTTGGCAAGCTTGTGAATGTAGGCTTGCGACTCCATGAGGTTGCCTTGAACGAGTGCTAGGGCTTTCCTGGGCGTGGCTGCAATAGGTTTTTCGGCGTGGGTTGGCTTTGCCCCCTTTTGGGCTTGGTGTTGCGGTCCATAGCAAAAAGAGCTGCGCTGCGTTCCCGGATTTTGAACCTTGCGAGTGCAAGTGTTGTAGAACAAAGTTGAAGGGAGCATTCCTCACCTCTTGAGGAAGGTCCTTGAGTCATTGAGGCCTAGCACGGATGATGAATTATGGATTGGACAGGTCATCAGCCCTGCTGACCAACTACCCCGGGGTGGTCTATGCGATTTTCGCCCCGGAGCTCAGTGCGGGGTTTGTCGTGATCCAGGTTCCATGAAGTTGGATGCGAGTCGAGTTCCCCTTGCAAACTGCGATCGCTCTGCCAGAAGACGTGGCTCGTCTTTGTTTTGACCCTGTTTGGCTTGGTTTTGAAAGCCAAGAGGCCCCCCCCCCCATTTTTCCATTGGACTTCCCCATTCTTTCCAGGGATCCTTTTGTCCAGAAAACCATCAGGATTTCAGGGGAGACAGCTGGTTTTTGAAAAGAACGATGGTTGAGAAGAATGGGGAATCAACCCCTAGAAATTTTGGGGTCCCGCCTATTTTGAGACACACTTATGCGATCGCACGGACTCCGATCGCCGAGACCTTGGTGGCTCTGGGCTATGTGCTGACCCTCCACATTGTCTCCTTGATGCTACGGAGGCCTGGTTCCAGCGCATGGCTGTGTAAAGGAAGAGCTTGTACAAACAGCAGATTTGAGTGGTGGAACCGGCATTTATGTAGTTCGTATGTGTGTGTGTGTGTGTGTGGCACCGGAGCGCTCTGTTGAATGTGACGCCACTTGTCTAAGTCTCTCCGGCGCCCGAAACTGTCTGTGAATTGGAAGCTTCGGCTCTTCCAAGCAGCTTGGGCGGTCATTTGTGTTGAGGGCTAGACTCAATTGCCGACGTTCACTTTTTGATGTGTTGGATTGTTTAGCCAAGGAAGAGCATTGCAATAGCAAAAGGCAACAATCGCTGAACATGTTGCCAGCCAGGGATCCATTGACCAAACGCCTGCGATGGGGCTCCCATGTCAGGTACTTGACCGGCAGAACGTCGGGCACATAGACCGCGTGTAAGTTTGCAAGAAGGCTGTTTGAATCAAAGCTGCTCAGGAAAGTGTTCCCGTTCTGGTACGTGTTTCTGGCTCTGGGCTCAGCGAGCAAGTCTGAGAGTTCCATCAACGCAATCAATCTGAGGCTTTGGGCAGTAGCAACTCATTCAGAATGCCTAAGCCTATGCATTGCCCGAGGCGAGTGCCCTGACAGCAGCTGTGATCTCGTCGATGTGGTTCTCTCACGTGACGCACGGCTTAAGAGAAGCCAACTGCCCCGTCCACCCCACTTTATGTGCATAGCCTTGCACAGCGTGAGATCTAACCGTGTGACCACGCCCGAGGAATTACACGAAGAATCAGATCGCGTTGGGGCCCTCAAAGCATTCCGCCTTCTCGGCCTCTCGAGCGGCGCCATGTCGGGCTATCCTTCCCAGATAATTTGGCAGAAGGTGCAGCGTGATGGATGCGTTGTCTTTGCAATGAGCTCAAAGACTCAAAGCCCGCCTTTTGAATGCCGTGGCTTTTAGATCCCCCCAAAATGGCTTCGGTTTTCCTTTTGGTTTGCCTTTGACACCAACCAAAAGGCGGTTGGGTCAAAGAGCCTTTCTTTGAGGTTCGGTGGCAACCAGCCCATACAGAGCACACCTTCCCTAGAATCGGAAGAGATGCTCAGAACTGCTGCGTACCTCCTTAACATGAGCCACAAGCTTTAACACCCGCTAGCTTTGTGGGGATGTCACGCAAATCTCATGTTTTGTTAAACATTTCGGGACGAACTACAACCTTTTATTCGAATCCGCACCGTGCTTTGCATTGCCTCTGTTCACCGGTGCTCCAGGCTTGAGGCTGTGGCAATTGTGACACAGAGGTCGGACACGCTGAAACGCCTGGCCACGGCGAGCAACGTGGTCAGCAACTGAGATGCCACCGAGCTGAGTCAGTTACATCAGCAACATTTGCGAGATGCAAGTGCGTACTGTTGAGGACCCTGCAATAGACTCCAGCTCAAGATATCTTGACATTGGCAGTGCTGCACTTAGCCCTCCAACGGTTCGTTGGCCTACCATTGTCTGATGATCAGCCCGACGATAGACATTATGATCGGCCGATATCAACGATCATTGACTGTAACAAAGATTGGGCACACTGTCAAAGTTACGCATTTGACAATTTGGGTTTGCTGGTCAACATCCACTGTGGCACAAAGTTTGGTGCGGGATAGTCATGTGGTTTGTCGACAACAACGCTGTTTCCGTTTCAACGACCAGCTTGGGATGACAGACACATGTCTCATCTGGTCGGAGCTTTACAATCATTTGACGCGCACTGTTCATTCCAGAGCCGCATCAGTTCGCCCGCCAAGGAATACTATTTGCCCCCGGCACTACCTTAGACCTGCAGAAGTTCATAGGCTAGAGCGGAGGGTAGGGCAGGCTGTCACTGTTACTTTGTTCGGGGTATGCTCTGGCATGGATACTTCCACGCACTGCTAGTTGCAGCTGAAGGCTTCAAGAACAAAGACATCTACTGTGTGGCACCCATCGTCAACCCGAATGCGTCCAAGGCACAATCGCATGCAGTGGCCAGACCACATTTTTTTTGCAGCACCAGCTGTCTTCAGAATCATGTTGGTTTCGCAGGCAAGCATTTTATTTTGAGCCAATGTATCAGATGAGATGGGGTGTATATATATATATATTTATTTATTTATTTCTCCTGCAATGAGCCGGACTTTGGACGCGCAGGTGGACAGCTACGATTACTGGGCTGTGGGGCTGAACTGCTGGCCAGCTCCCCGGAGCTCGGGAGTCGCTCGCCTCTCGGGTTTGGTCTCATTTCGGCATGGCTCGTATTGAACGAGCTGGGGTTACCTTCTGGAAGTTTGGGATGAAGGGACAGAGAGGAAGCCAAAGCGTTGGATCCATGATCTCGGTATCCAGTCAGCGCCTGGAAAGATCCGACGCTCAAAAGCCAGACATGTGATGCTTGCAACCATGTGGCTATGGGTCAAAACTCCGTACCCCCAGTGAACATCCCGATCCCCACTAAAGTAGACTAAAATGAGTGGTGCACCTACCCCAAACTGGTACCATTGGTTTTGACCCACAGCCATGTGAGCTCTCTCAGCACACAACTTCGAGCTACCGTTTTCTGAACTGGCGCCGCCAGCGACGCCAACGGCTTCCGCTGTGGGGAGTACACCAAGCCCACTGCGCGCGCCAGCTCAGAGCGTGGGCTGGCAGCCAGCTTTGGGCGGGGCATGTGGGTGGCTCAACATTAAACAGGAGGAGTTACGCAGGTTTTGGTCCATGTTTCCACTTAGGGTTCCAGTTTGGTACTGGTTTTTTGAGCCGCAGCCTTGTCGGTGATGTAGGCCATCTTGGTGCGAACCGCTGAAGCGAGCTGAGCCAACTTGGACACTTTGGGAGTAGAGTGTGGCCTGCTGACCGGGTCAATTCTCACCGGCTTTCCATTGATCAAACACAGCAAGCGAAGCGAAGGCGAAGTGGTGTGCGACTTCTGAATGAGGTGGCGATCTTGGAACTCAGTGTCGTTTGCCCATGTTTTTGCCTCGATACCCTTGCTGCTGGTGGACTGCATTGTACTTTGGGCAGCTTGGGCGGCAAACAAACTGTTACTTGTTAGTGCAAAGCACCCAGAGTATTGCTTCCACTGAGGGTTTTTGTATTACACCCTGGGATTACATCCTTGGGTAATGACCCAGAATGATACAAAATAACACGGTTTTGTCCGGAAATGTGCCTAAATGGGGTCAATACCCAGTGGGTGTATTCCCAGGGTGTAATACAAAAACCCTTAGGTTCCATGCCAAGCTGCTCCTTTGGCTGAGGAGCAACGCCAGTTCTACGTCCTGGCCCTTCGCGAGGCGGAGGCCGGGGAGTTCTGGAACGCTTCGCGTTGCCCGCCTCCGCCAGTCCGCTTTTGGCTAGCTTTGAGGTATACACCGTCACCGTGCTTTGGTTTGCCTTGAAGTCTTGTGTTTAGGCGAATATGCAGGAGTTCTCCTTTGGGGGGAAATGAACCCCTGGGTTTAGGTTACCTGTCGGGGCAGGCAAGCAGTGGAACCCTGCGTCCAAGCACTTGACGCCGTTGGAGTCGCCAGTAGTTGTGCCGGAAGGCTTGGAAGTGGTGGGTGAGCAACTCGAACGCAGGCAACCTTTGGCATCAAGTCCACTTTGCCGCTCTTCTTCTTCTGGGTGGAGGACGGTCCCGATTCGGGTGGCTGCTTTTTATAGGGAGCCCTCTTTTTTGGGGGGTCTTCAGGGGGCACCAAAAGGAAAGGGGCATCAAACATCCGTTTCGCGCAGCCCCCAGCAGGCGCCCTTCACCGGAGCTTTTTTTGGCGAGGACTCGGAAGCGCTGCAGAAGTCCTGGCAGGAGAGGTGAGTGTGCCTTCCCAAACAAGGGTATCCCTTCGCGTTGTTTTGAAGGAAAACGGCAGACACACGCATCTTGGAGGCTCCCCTATTTGGAACAAACTCTTGTGGACGAAACTTGCGCAATATGGCATGCAAGGGATCCGATCACGTTCTCCTACGCCGGAGCCAAGCATGTTTTGTTTCTTACAACCAGCAAGAGGTTAATGTTCAAGCCCTTGCAGTTACACTTGGCTGAGCATGCTGTTAGTACAAACAGTGCTGGCTGCATGACTGTGCTTTCTGACTGTGCTTTCTGACTGTGCTCCTTGACTGTGCCAGTATAGCAACCTAATTTCGGGTGCCCTAATGCTAGCACTAACTGGTGCAGACTTAGGTTGCTGGGGGTTGCTACCGCTACTATTACCAATCAGTACGTTTGATTGTGGCTTTTTGCGTGTTGTATATCTTTGTTTACAATAGAGCAAAAGGCGTTTTTTGCCTTGTGTGAAATGCAGCATTCAATTCAGGGCAAGACGATTGAGTACTGCTTGCTGGCCGCGCTCACCTTTTCCGCCTTGTTGTTCGCGGCAGTAGCCTGGCTCTCAGAAGCCACACTCTTCCCCCCTTTTGGTGGTCTTAAAGGGAAACCACGAGGAAAACCACAATTTTGGATGTGCCCTACAAAAAGACACACCTACCTCATGTCATTGCGTTTCTTTGCAGCCATTTCTTCAATGGTTGACTTGCAGAGCAACAGAGCGCGCAGGTGGCAGGGGTCGTCTTCTTTGAGGTGTTCCTGGCAACCTGGTGAGGAGCACGCGGCATTGCACAATTTGCCTGGCAGCCTCGACACCGCCGTGGAGTGTTGAAATGGGATGTGACAAACTCCTTCGGGAAGTTAATGCAAGAGATCAGTGGCAGAATTGCCTGGCTGTCACTCGGAAGCGTCAAAATGAAGGTTTTGACCTGGCATGTTCCGCTTGTCTTGCTTGTCTCTTTGTGCACGCAGACGTGGATGAAGTCCATTGTGAGTATGCGAGCATGCGCCGCATCCTGACTGCTCAATGCAAGCTTTGTAAAAAAGGTCCATAATTTTGACATGGCACTGTGGAGCTATGGACCATACGCAAGAATGCAAAACTGGCCGAGCCGAAGCAGAGCGGCTTAGTATGCACTGGCTTCAAAAGGGGCCATGCTGCATAGTGTTAGGACTTGCAAATACAGCAGACCTGTACAACTTGAAAGAAGCAGCCTGCACAAGCCAAATTTCTCTTGCGGCAAGCATGGACCTGGATGGCTCCTTTGCAGCATTTCCATGCTGCATTGAGCATGCGATCATGTATTCCATCAGCTCCAATACCCAAGGCATACCGCAATCGCAGCTTGCCATGCCCCGTGCGGCGGGGGGCACTCGGATGTTGTCACGCTGGTTACGGCACATAGCGGGGCTTTCACGCCCTTCCTGTGTCGGCGGGCTGAAGCAGTTTGGAATCCGAGGCTCGCACAACTGGATATGTGTCACAAATGCAGGGCCCACCGAAAAACTTTTTTTTTCTTCCTCTGTTTCCTCTTCAAACCTTTGCTTGACCCCGGTTGGCTTCTCGTGTTCTCAGGCCCCGGAAGTGCCAGAGCACAGGCACGTCGCAAGGATCCAGGATCTTTTTGGGCATATCATCAATCGCAGTCCAATCCCCGCAGCTGGGCCCAAAGATGAATGAGGCAAGTTGAACCGGGATGTATGGCTGTGGGTCAAAAATAGGTCCCCAAAATGGAACCCTTGTAAGAGGAAACATGGACTAAAAGATGCGGTCCCCTGGTAGTTTCATTTTGACCTACAGCCATATACTAGCTGAACTGCTCTTATCACCTGACTCACTTGATCAAATTCCAAACAGTTTCAAAGGTCAAGCTGTATACTAACATGGCTGCTTTCTCACTTGACTCACTTGAGATCAAATTCCAACCAGTTTCAAAGGCCTTGAAGATGGATCAGCTTGGCTCTGGGAGCTACAGAGTACTGAGCGCCATGCCGCTGGTACATTTGCAGAAGGACGAGGCAGGAAGATGACATGTTCGCTTCAATAGAACTAGCTGCATGGACTTCATGGACAGGGAGCGGGCAGACTAAGACATTTGTTGAGACTATGGCTGTTGGGCTGCTCCGCAGTCAAGGTGGATGATCTTGTTGGGCAATTGGTGGATTCCTTCCGTGAGGCTTGGCGAGTTCGGGCTTACCGTGAGTCGAGACAGCTTGTGGCCAGCTACTGGATCTAGCAGTGAGCAAGCTACACAATCGTCTCTCTGTTCTGAGGGATCTCACATGCGTTGGGCTCCCTGATTGGCCCTGATTTTGTGTACAGGGTCTGCTGGACTGGCTTGTTGCACTGTGAGGGCGTGCTGCAATTCATCGGTGAGCTGGACATGAAGCTGCAGCCCCTCGGCCACTGCTTGGAGCCAATGTCTTGCGATTCGGTCCGCCTTGTGACTCAGTGAGATCTGAGGAGTGAGTTCCAATCCTTGGAGCAGAAAGAGACGCAATTGCGAGTTGACCCTTGGCATGATACGGGCCTGATACGGGTGTGTCTTTTTTGGAGGGTGCCCCTTTTCGGTGCCTTTCAAGGGGAATCACCAGGAGAACCACTCTTTTGGGTCCACTAAGAAAACACGAGCCACCCATACGGCACAGCATGACATGGCGAAACCTCAACTGATCAGAATTGATGCTGCCGGAATGGAGGCCCACGCATGTTTCATGCTGTGACGCAAGGAACGCCAAGCGCTTGATGCGATGCGGAAGTCCTTGCAGGAGGCAGGGTGAATGTGCGTGTGTGCAATCATGTTTTCCCACATAGGGGTTGATCAGGGTTCTGTTCGGCCCAAATGACCATGTTTCCCATCAGTGGTTGAAATATCAAATCTTTTTAGTGGTTTCCCAAACAATGGTCATCCTATGTTCATCGGACCTTTTGATCAACCCCCACATGTTTGAGTCCATTCTTTCTGCTGCTCCAGTGCCAGCGCTCACAAGTTGAGAAGGCAAGGCATCTTCACATTTGTCTCAGCCTGGCAGGACACGGCAGAGACTTGCAAATCCAAGAGCGGCAGGCGCTCTCGCCATCGATTCCAAAGCCCTTTGCCGTGCGTTGCCGGACGCAGACTGGGACGGGCATGAGAGAGATGTGCAGGCCGAAGGGCCCACAGAAAGTGCGATTCTTCGAGCTGGACCCGGAGAAGGACCCGGAGGTTGGAGACTTCTTGGTCAAAGCGTCCTGGCGGATGAAAAGGGGGGAAAGGGGGTCCAGACTCGATCCGGATGAAAAAGAGTCGGGACCGTTGGAGCCTGGTGACCTTTGCCTGAGACGCCCCGCGTCCATTCGTGCTCCACATGAGGGTACCTGCGATGGCTTTGGCTTGAACCCCTTCTAAAGACGACCCCAAGTTATGAACGTGCGAAAATTATCCAGTTCAGCTTCTGACCTTGCTTCAGACCAGACCTTTTCAATTTCGGCCATCCTTCAAAGCAAAAGAGGTAGAGAGGAAGAGAAAGAGAGAGCGAGAGAGAGAGAGAAAGAGTTTGGGGCAACGGCAAGCTGCAACACTAAGTAGGAGCCATGCGCCGAAAACGCCGCCGCTTTGAATTGCGTCCTGGCTGTTTGGTCAGGCTTCGGAGGTAGAAACCAGCTCTGCCAGTCCCACTGGAGAGGCGCGGGAATTTTGTGAGTCGCAGTTTGCTGAAACACTCGATGTCTTGGAGGTGGGGGGCCGTTCCATGTCCTGTCATGTTACACTGCGCAGCACTCATGTCTTGGAGCAAGAGGAAGTTGAAGCCCTTCACAACGTTTGGGGCGAGGCCACGTTTCAGCGGCAAGGCGCCTTGGCTGCAGCAAAATCACTCCTTTTGCATTCGCGAAGCCCGCTTGCCGACAGGTGGGCCACGCACCTGCATTCGGGCGCCAAAGCCGTGGGAAGTGGCGGCCTGGCAGAAGTGGGGTGGCTCGTTTTCTTTTTTGGGGGGTAGCCCTTTTCTTATGGTTGTACAGGACAAAAAACAATAAAACACCATTCTGGGGGTATTCTATAAATGACACACCCATGTCTTTCGCGAAAGGTGCGCTTGCAAAATAAAATGGGATGCCTTTGCGTAGCACCAGTTTCTTGGTGTGCGTCAGACCATTGCGTCAAGCATCTCACGCGGTATGAGGTGTCATTCGCTGGCCAAGACTATGCCGTTCTGCTCCTTTGCTGCAGATATCAAACAACAGCTGAAAGGCACTCAACACCTCAGCTCGTGCGCACATTGGCCAGTGGCAAGTGCACTCGAACCTGCCTAGGCCGCCCAAGCGACCCGATGAGCAGGACGTTGCCTGAATTCCTTGATCACTTGGCTTTTCAGAAGTCGGCTAATGGGTGGACTCTGCTTTCTGGGTGAACATGGTAAACCAAACTTCTGATTTGCTTTGGATCCAATGCAACATGTCGTGAATGCTGCCATTTGCTTATTGACTTCAGCCAGTAGACTGCAGCTGAAGCACTCAGGATGGAAGCTCCCAGCTGCCGCATTGAACATTCAGAAAAATACACTGGACCGCATACAGCAATTGTTAGTGTGACATGAATTTAGAGCTGACATATTTATCAGTGGTTGAGGGCTTCAGCATTTTCAACTGATTGCTCATGTGGATGCGTCTGTTTGCCTTTCTTGGTTGGCTTGAATGGAAATGAAGGGGAACCCCGCCATTTGTGGGGGTCCGCCCAACAACCGGACACACCCATGTAGAGGGTCACGTATCTTCCTCATTTGCTTCCTCTCCATGGAGGCCCCCCTTGTTCTCGAGGACCGCGAGCGCCTCAAGAACTGCACAGTGGCAGTTCCTGAGGGTTGGGAGCTTCTCTCCACCAGCGCGGCTCGGCCCGTTCCATGAGGGCGGCGTTCCACGGTGCAGTGATCGATTCCCTGGACTCACGAAGTCATGCCAGCAGTCTTTTTTATATACTGAGGCCCAAAATTTCAGCTCCGTTGTGGAAGAGCTGACGCTGGGCGATTCAAGTGCTCAGTGTATGAATCTGCATGATAAAGAAATTGTTTCTCCCGTTATTCCGGGATGGCGACTCAATGCGTGACACAAAGTGAGCAATGAAATGTGGCAGACGTTTCTGAGGACAAAGCACAAATGGGGCAGCCCGCTGCTTGCTGTGCAATGCCAAAGTCAGCCGCGGCTATTTGCCACTTATCGGACACTTCTATCGACCAGCGGAAATCCGGGATCCAGGCGAGCCCGGAGCACCACTTGTGGAGATGTTAGAGCTCTAAGGTCGACAAGCAAGCATGGTAGAGCTCTAAGGGTACCCATTTTCATTGACAAGCAAGCCCAAGGGCCAAGAAAGGGCTCGGCCCCTTAACCAAACACAGCTTTCACGGATCTCGTCGATTCGAGGAAATAGAACCAGCTTCACCAGGTGGTGTTTCAGGACTTGAGCCATGACTTTGGCTAATCGGACTCCAGGTATCGCTCAGGATCCAGGCACGTGGTCAATGCGGGCGAGCCAGCCTCCAAGGACCGGTGGATGCCGTTTCTGAAGTACATAATTGCGTAAACCCTCCGGCCGGCTTCAGTCAAGGCGTTGTGAAGAGCCCGACTTGCGTTTGGCAGAGGCGGCATGGCTTCTGCCGCGCAGAATGGGCCGAGACAGAGAGTTCGTTTGACACGGGCAGGATGGCAATCTCCGCTTTTGCCATGAGTTTGGTCGCTTGGTGGCTTGGCTAAATTGGTTTGTTGATCGGTGCGCCTGGATATATCTCAATCGGCCAGGCTTCAGGTAGAAGCACTTTGATTGTGCAAACGCGTCAACAGGCACCATGTCAACAGGCAACGCGACTTGTTAGCAGCAGAGACGAAGCAAATGCCGGCCGAGGTGATTCGAAGAAAACAGTCCAGCTCGCAAGTCATCAAGTGTGACACAGAGTGAGTTGCACGGATTTGAGCCTTCGCAGCGGAACCAGACCTGCCGCAGTGGCTTCTTGAAGTCTGTCGCTGAACGCAGCTGCTTATGTTCTGTCACAACTAGTGACCTTTGGTGGAAATCACTTGCGTAACAAATCTGAGCCTGCGTGCTCTATGTTTCTTTGCATTGACATGTCTCACAGGGACAAGTCAGTGTGCAGACTTCAGTCGCCATCTATGGGACGTGCCCCCAACCTGGGGGCACACCACTCACATCCCTCGGGCAGCACCAGGTGGTGTGCCCATGTGCGCAGATTCGGGAGAAGTCGCGACAAGCTTGTGCTTGCCGTCGATTGGCTTACCCCAAATCTGCGCTGGATACATTGAAGCAGATCTGAGTGCGGGAGCGACCACATCAGCTCGCCTCCTTCATCGCAGATGCACATGACAGGCCAGGCAGAGAGTGCAATCGCACACGTATTGGCAACCAAGGAAAGCGCAAGCAGACGTGTATTGTGTTGTTCTCGGCTTGTGTCAACCGCACCTACTGTTAGACCATTCAAGCATTTCTTTGAGGGTCCGATCCAATTCTCAAAGTTTCAGTATGCTCCCTGCCTTCTCCTAGTCTTCCTGCTCGCCGAAATTATTATGCCACGTTTTGCGAATGGTGAAGTGGCCATGCCTCCTGAGCTATCTGGCTGTGGCTCAAAATTCGCGACTTGGGGTTAAGCAGGTTTTACAGCCAAGTGTCAAAGTGATGCTGGGAGATCGCACAGGGAGTTTCCACAAAAATGCGGGGTATCATAGTATCAACCCTAGAAGGAGACTCTACCATTCAGAGCTGGTGAGACATCTTTCGAGGCGTCATCTCATGCTCGGGACAAATGGAGCATCAAATTTTAAAGCTGGCCTTTGGGAGTGTTTCAGACTCCAGGCAAGCAAGTTTTGTGTTGGAGGAGGGCCAACCTTGCTAGGGCAAGGAGTTTTTGGAGTGCACGGGCTGCCAGTATTGAGCAGCTTTGGTGGTCAAGCTGCACCGCGGCAACGCGAGTTGTTGAGTGTGCCATGGACCGCTCTTGTGACCACCGAGCACTTCTACTCATCCTTGTGGAAGCCGAGAGCAGTCTTCTTGCGGTGCCTACATTTGATTGTTGACGCCCAGTTTCTAATGCAGTTGAATGACTCAGCACTTGCCAATTGAACGCTGCAGGGTATTCTTTTTTATATGTCCCAGCAATTTGTAGGAGCTCAATGACACCGCATGTTCTTTCTTGATGGTGTGCGTTCGCTCGTGTGTGCGTGCCTGCGTGCGTGCGTGTGTTTGTGTGCTTGCTTGTCTGCTTGTTTGGTTGTTTGCTTGCTTGCTCGCTCGCTTGAATTGATTGTGTTTTGGTTTCTGTTTGCTTGCTTGCTTGTTTGCTTGCTTGCTTCCTTGTTTGCTTTGTTTGTTTGCTTTGTTTGTCTGCTTGCGTGCTTGTTTGTTTGTTTGTTTGTTTGTTTGTTTGTTTGTTTGTGGTTTTCGTAGTTTGATTGTATGCTTGTATGTTTTTGTTTTTTTTTTTTCTCGTTTGTTTGTCTGTCTGTCTTTCTGTCAGTTAGTCTGTCGGTCTATTTCTCTGTCTTGTTTTTTTTTTTTTTACATTATCTTTCTTTCTTTTTTTTCTTTTTTTCTTCCATGGTCTGTCTTTTTTTTTGCTTGCTTGTTTGTTTGTTTGGTTGGTTGTTTGTGGGATGTTTGTGGGATGTTTGTGGGATGCTTGCAGCCTTCTCCTAGGCACGATGTTTTTGGACCTGAATTGTTTTCACTGTCAGTGATATTTGGTTTTTCGACCAGATTTGTGCGGCGCTGAAGGCTGCTTATGCCCAATTGGACGGTTAGATTGGCTTTGCTTTGCAAAGCCATGGGTCGGTGGCAAACGTGTCCATCCCCCACGTTACAAGAGGCAAGTTCCCACCAGGCCATTCCACCGCCCCAGCTATGTTCCTCTGGGCAGGCCTCCTTCGCTTAAAGCTTTTCAGTGGTGGATCACAAGGTGGTTCATCCCTACGGCTGGAATGTGTACAGTAAGGCGATTGTTTTTTCTTCGTGCTGGAGTGGCAAAAGCGGGACAAAGTGCATGCTTCACAAGCTCCCTTGCATGGGTGCGGGATGTGACCGGCCTGCGGCAGTGTTGAGCACAATTGACTGCATACTTTGCGAGTCCTGCATATTGAACGACACCTGATGAAGATTTTGCTTGCTGCTGTGGTTTGCTTTATGTATGATGTCTCATCACACGTCTTCCACAAAGTAGCCCTGCATATTCTAACGCTTTCAAGGGAGTAGATGCATCGCAGAGAGCCGCTCTGCCTTCCCTTGCGCAGAGCCAGGCAGTAGCCACAGTACCAGAAGACCAAGCAGGCCATGCCCATCAAGGCGAGCCGCTGTTCCTGAGACCGCTGGATACTTCATATTCTACAAGATTCATTGACTAACATGATGGCCACGCAAGAAGCGGGAGCGCTTTTTGCGTGTTTGCTTTAGATAGATCGCAACAAGTGTCGCTGGGTCAACCGCCTCAGCTTTTTCGATGCCTTGCCAGGCCTGAAGAGGGACGAGAGGCCAGAGACACCGGAACAGTCCATGGACCATGCCATAGCCATCGATGGGCACGAATCGGTGTCGATCACGAAAGGTTCACTGCAAAGTCGTCTAGCTTGTCACACACATATACAAACAACTGCAAACACTGGCACTAAAGCCAGAAGCACGGCAGCAAGCACTACAGCAACGATGAGGACACAAATACACACAAAGACACAGGTGCGCACAAACCGACTACGCACAGATGCAAACATACAGTCAAACGTACACGCGCAGACCAACACGAATGCAAATGCAAACCGACACCCAAGCACAGACGCGAACACGCCCGCACGCACACACAACCACAACTGCGGCCACGATGACCAGCACAAACACGACCACTACGAACACAAATCCAGCCGCAAATAACAACACAAACACACACGCACACAGACACGTGCATGAACATAGACGCAAGCACAAGCACAGACACAGCTACTACCAATACAACACAAGCACAAAGCCTGACGCATTCATAAACACAATGAACAAATAAACAAGCGCAATCCCACATACACCCCAACCTACACAAGGGCACATGCCAACACCCAAAACTCACCAGATCAACTTCTCGAGGCTCGGACGCGGGAGAGGGCACGGCGTCTGGGCTGGCTTGCCAGAGGCACGAGAGAGATTCATTGGATCGGGAAAGGGCAGAGTTGCTACGTGGCACCCAGCCATCCGGTTCCTTAGCTGTTGTTTTTTCCCATTTTTTTTTAATGGTTGGTTTAGTGGTTGGGTTTCCACTGAATCCACTAGAAGTCAGTCACTGTTAGCAGAGGATCCGGGGACAGAACTGTGTCAAGTGACTTGTCACCATCGCTCAGTCCGATGCCACTCAGTCAGCTTGTCTTGGGCGCGCAGCTTAAATCCTTGCTGTGATTCATGGTGCTGGCAATTGCCCAATCGCAGATCGCAACTGGCAGACGGGACCCAAGACTCTAAGCTTGCTTGCCGCACTTCGCGCATTTTGCCTGGCATCATCTGGCAATGGGTCAAACCCCCAATCGTACCCCCAGTGAACATCCCAATCCCCACTAAAATAGGTTCTAACATGGGTGGTGAATTCACCTATCGACCAAAATGGTACCAAAACGGTGTTGACAACCACGCCATATTTCGCGAGCAACGGCCAGCTGCGACCAAAACGCGCTCCAAGGCCGTCTTCCAGTTCTGGGCTCGAGGCGCTGCGGTGCGGCGCGGAGGGCTCAAAAAGTGTGAGGCAAGCCATCAGCTGCGTTTTTGCTCATGGAATAGTTCTTTCCACTGGACAGGCTTGGCCAGGTGTTTGTCTGAACAAGGGTCTTTTGCTTATTGTTTGAGTAGTTCTTTCCACTGGACAGGCTTGGCCAAGTGTTTGTCTGAACAAGGGTCTTTTGCTTATTGTTTGAGTAGTTCTTTCCACTGGACAGGCTTGGCCAAGTGTTTGTCTGAACAAGGGTCTTTTTGCTTATTGTTTGAGTAGTTCTTTCCACTGGACAGTCTGGGCCAAGTGTTTGTCTGAACAAGGGTCTTTTGCTTATTGGTTGAGTAGTTCTTTCCACTGGACAGGCTTGGCCAAGTGTTTGTCTGAACAAGGGTCTTTTGCTTATTGTTTGAGTAGTTCTTTCCACTGGACAGGCTTGGCCAAGTGTTTGTCTGAACAAGGGTCTTTTGCTTATTGTTTGAGTAGTTCTTTCCACTGGACAGGCTTGGCCAAGTGTTTGTCTGAACAAGGGAACAAGGGTCTTTTGCTTATTGTTTGAGTAGTTCTTTCCACTGGACAGGCTTGGCCAAGTGTTTGTCTGAACAAGGGTCTTTTGCTTATTGTTTGAGTAGTTCTTTCCACTGGACAGGCTTGGCCAAGTGTTTGTCTGAACAAGGGTCTTTTGCTTATTGTTTGAGTAGTTCTTTCCACTGGACAGGCTTGGCCAAGTGTTTGTCTGAACAAGGGTCTTTTGCTTATTGTTTGAGTAGTTCTTTCCACTGGACAGGCTTGGCCAAGTGTTTGTCTGAACAAGGGTCTTTTGCTTATTGTTTGAGTAGTTCTTTCCACTGGACAGGCTTGGCCACGTGTTTGTCTGAACAAGGGTCTTTTGCTTATTGTTTGAGTAGTTCTTTCCACTGGACAGGCTTGGCCAAGTGTTTGTCTGAACAAGGGTCTTTTGCTTATTGTTTGAGTAGTTCTTTCCACTGGACAAGCTTGGCCAAGTGTTTGTCTGAACAAGGGTCTTTTGCTTATTGTTTGAGTAGTTCTTTCCACTGGACAGGCTTGGCCAAGTGTTTGTCTGAACAAGGGTCTTTTGCTTATTGTTTGAGTAGTTCTTTCCACTGGACAGGCTTGGCCAAGTGTTTGTCTGAACAAGGGTCTTTTGCTTATTGTTTGAGTAGTTCTTTCCACTGGACAGGCTTGGCCAATTGTTTGTCTGAACAAGGGTCTTTTGCTTATTGTTTGAGTAGTTCTTTCCACTGGACAGGCTTGGCCAAGTGTTTGTCTGAACAAGGGTCTTTTGCTTATTGTTTGAGTAGTTCTTTCCACTGGACAAGCTTGGGCAAGTGTTTGTCTGAACAAGGGTCTGTTGCTTATTGTTTGAGTAGTTCTTTCCACTGGACAGGCTTGGCCAAGTGTTTGTCTGAACAAGGGTCTTTTGCTTATTGTTTGAGTAGTTCTTTCCACTGGACAAGCTTGGCCAAGTTTTTGTGTGAACAAGGGTCTTTTGCTTATTGTTTGAGTAGTTCTTTCCACTGGACAGGCTTGGCCAAGTGTTTGTCTGAACAAGGGTCTTTTGCTTATTGTTTGAGTAGTTCTTTCCACTAAACAAGCTTGGCCAAGTGTTTGTCTGAACAAGGGTCTTTTGCTTATTGTTTGAGTAGTTCTTTCCACTGGACAGGCTTGGCCAAGTGTTTGTCTGAACAAGGGTCTTTTGCTTATTGTTTGAGTAGTTCTTTCCACTGGACAAGCTTGGCCAAGTGTTTGTGTGAACAAGGGTCTTTTGCTTATTGTTTGAGTAGTTCTTTCCACTGGACAGGCTTGGCCAAGTGTTTGTCTGAACAAGGGTCTTTTGCTTATTGTTTGAGTAGTTCTTTCCACTGGACAGGCTTGGCCAAGTGTTTGTCTGAACAAGGGTCTTTTGCTTATTGTTTGAGTAGTTTTTTGCCACTGGACAAGCTTGGCCAAGTGTTTGTCTGAACAAGGGTCTTTTGCTTATTGTTTGAGTAGTTCTTTCCACTGGACAGGCTTGGCCAAGTGTCTGTCTGAACAAGGGTCTTTTGCTTATTGTTAGCAGGCTTGGCCAAGTGTTTGTCTGAACAAGGGTCTTTTGCTTATTGTTTGAGTAGTTCTTTCCACTGGACAAGCTTGGCCAAGTGTTTGTTTGAACAAGGGTCTTTTGCTTATTGTTTGAGTAGTTCTTTCCACTGGACAGGCTTGGCCAAGTGTTTGTCTGAACAAGGGTCTTTTGCTTATTGTTTGAGTAGTTCTTTCCACTGGACAAGCTTGGCCAAGTGTTTGTCTGAACAAGGGTCTTTTGCTTATTGTTTGAGTAGTTCTTTCCACTGGACAGGCTTGGCCAAGTGTTTGTCTGAACAAGGGTCTTTTGCTTATTGTTTGAGTAGTTCTTTCCACTGGACAAGCTTGGCCAAGTGTTTGTGTGAACAAGGGTCTTTTGCTTATTGTTTGAGTAGTTCTTTCCACTGGACAAGCTTGGCCAAGTGTTTGTCTGAACAAGGGTCTTTTGCTTATTGTTTGAGTAGTTCTTTCCACTGGACAAGCTTGGCCAAGTGTTTGTCTGAACAAGGGTCTTTTTGCTTATTGTTTGAGTAGTTCTTTCCACTGGACAAGCTTGGCCAAGTGTTGTCTGAACAAGGGTCTTTTGCTTATTGTTTGAGTAGTTCTTTCCACTGGACAAGCTTGGCCAAGTGTTTGTCTGAACAAGGGTCTTTTGCTTATTGTTTGAGTAGTTCTTTCCACTGGACAGGCTTGGCCAAGTGTTTGTCTGAACAAGGGTCTTTGCTTATTGTTTGAGTAGTTCTTTCCACTGGACAAGCTTGGCCAAGTGTTTGTCTGAACAAGGGTCTTTTGCTTATTGTTTGAGTAGTTCTTTCCACTGGACAAGCTTGGCCAAGTGTTTGTCTGAACAAGGGTCTTTTGCTTATTGTTTGAGTAGTTCTTTCCACTGGACAAGCTTGGCCAAGTGTTTGTCTGAACAAGGGTCTTTTGCTTATTGTTTGAGTAGTTCTTTCCACTGGACAGGCTTGGCCAAGTGTTTGTCTGAACAAGGGTCTTTTGCTTATTGTTTGAGTAGTTCTTTCCACTAAACAAGCTTGGCCAAGTGTTTGTCTGAACAAGGGTCTTTTGCTTATTGTTTGAGTAGTTCTTTCCACTGGACAGGCGTGGCCAAGTGTTTGGCTGAACAAGGGTCTTTTGCTCATGTGTGGAAACGTTCTTTCCACGGGCCAAGTTTTTGGCCAAGTTTTTTTGCTCATTTTTGGAGTAGTTCTTTCCACTGGACAGGCGTGGCCAAGTGTTTGGCTGAACAAGGGTCTTTTGCTCATGTGTGGAATCGTTCTTTCCACTGGACAAGCTGGGCCAAGTTTTTGGCCACATTTTGTTGCTCATTTTTTAAGTAGTTCTTTCCGCTGGACAGGCTGGACCAAGTGTTTGGAGGATCAAGGGTCTTTTGCTTATTGTTTGAATAGTTCTTTCCACTGGACAAGCTTGGCCAAGTGTTTGGCTGAACAAGGGTCTTTTGCTCATGTTTGGAATCGTTTTTTCCACTGGACAGGCTGGGCCAAGTTTTGATCAAGTTTTTGTTGCTCATTTTTGGAGTAGCTCTTTCCACTGGACAGGTTTGGCCAAGTGTTTGGCTGAACAAGGGTCTTTTTCTCATTGTTTGAATAGTTCTTTCCACGGACAAGCTTGGCCAAGTATTTGGCTGAAGAAGGGCCTTTTGCTTATTTTTGGAATCGTTCTTTCCACTGGACAGGCTCGGCCAAGTGTTTGGCTGAACAATTGTCTCTTGCTCATGTTTGGAGTAGTTCTTTTTACTGGACAGGCTGGGCCAAGTTTTTGGCCAAGTTTTTTCTCTCATTTCTGGAGTAGTTTTTTCCACTGCACAGGCTTGGCCAAGTGTTTGGCTGAACAACGGTCTGTTGCTCATGTTTGGAGTAGTTCTTTCCACCTTTTACTTATTGTGTGAATAGATCTTTCCACTGGACAAGCTTGGCCAAGTGTTTGGCTGAACAAGGGTCTTTTGCTGCTTATTTTTGGAGTAGTTCTGGACAGGCTGGGCCAAGTTTTTGGCCAAGTTTTTGTTGCTCATTTTGGAAGTAGCTTTCCACTGGACAGGCTTGGCCAAGTGTTTGGCTGAACAAGGGTCTTTTGCTTGTTGTCTTAATAGTTCTTTGGACCCCTTTGCTTATTGTTTGAATAGTTCTTTCCACTGGACAAGCTTGGCCAAGTGTTTGGCTGAAGAGGGGTCTTTTGCTCATTTTTGGAATCGTTCTTCCACTGGACAAGCTTGGCCAAGTGTTTGTCTGAACAAGGGTCTTTTGCTTATTGTTTGAGTAGTTCTTTCCACTGGACAGGCTTGGCCAAGTGTTTGTCTGAACAAGGGTCTTTTGCTTATTGTTTGAGTAGTTCTTTCCACTGGACAAGCTTGGCCAAGTGTTTGTCTGAACAAGGGTCTTTTGCTTGTTGTTTGAGTAGTTCTTTCCACTGGACAAGCTTGGCCAAGTGTTTGTCTGAACAAGGGTCTTTTGCTTATTGTTTGAGTAGTTCTTTCCACTGGACAAGCTTGGCCAAGTGTTTGTCTGAACAAGGGTCTTTTGCTTATTGTTTGAGTAGTTCTTTCCACTGGACAGGCTTGGCCAAGTGTTTGTCTGAACAAGGGTCTTTTGCTTATTGTTTGAGTAGTTCTTTCCACTAAACAAGCTTGGCCAAGTGTTTGTCTGAACAAGGGTCTTTTGCTTATTGTTTGAGTAGTTCTTTCCACTGGACAGGCGTGGCCAAGTGTTTGGCTGAACAAGGGTCTTTTGCTCATGTGTGGAAACGTTCTTTCCACGGGCCAAGTTTTTGGCCAAGTTTTTTTGCTCATTTTTGGAGTAGTTCTTTCCACTTGACAGGCGTGGCCAAGTGTTTGGCTGAACAAGGGTCTTTTGCTCATGTGTGGAATCGTTCTTTCCACTGGACAAGCTGGGCCAAGTTTTTGGCCACGTTTTTTTGCTCATTTTTTAAGTAGTTCTTTCCGCTGGACAGGCTGGACCAAGTGTTTGGAGGATCAAGGGTCTTTTGCTTATTGTTTGAATAGTTCTTTCCACTGGACAAGCTTGGCCAAGTGTTTGGCTGAACAAGGGTCTTTTGCTCATGTTTGGAATCGTTTTTTCCACTGGACAGGCTGGGCCAAGTTTTGACCAAGTTTTTGTTGCTCATTTTTGGAGTAGCTCTTTCCACTGGACAGGTTTGGCCAAGTGTTTGGCTGAACAAGGGTCTTTTTCTCATTGTTTGAATAGTTCTTTCCACGGACAAGCTTGGCCAAGTATTTGGCTGAAGAAGGGCCTTTTGCTTATTTTTGGAATCGTTCTTTCCACTGGACAGGCTCGGCCAAGTGTTTGGCTGAACAATTGTCTCTTGCTCATGTTTGGAGTAGTTCTTTTTACTGGACAGGCTGGGCCAAGTTTTTGGCCAAGTTTTTTCTCTCATTTCTGGAGTAGTTTTTTCCACTGCACAGGCTTGGCCAAGTGTTTGGCTGAACAGCGGTCTGTTGCTCATGTTTGGAGTAGTTCTTTCCACCTTTTACTTATTGTGTGAATAGATCTTTCCACTGGACAAGCTTGGCCAAGTGTTTGGCTGAACAAGGGTCTTTTGCTGCTTATTTTTGGAGTAGTTCTGGACAGGCTGGGCCAAGTTTTTGGCCAAGTTTTTGTTGCTCATTTTGGAAGTAGTTCTTTCCACTGGACAGGCTTGGCCAAGTGTTTGGCTGAACAAGGGTCTTTTGCTTGTTGTCTTAATAGTTCTTTGGACCCCTTTGCTTATTGTTTGAATAGTTCTTTCCACTGGACAAGCTTGGCCAAGTGTTTGGCTGAAGAGGGGTCTTTTGCTCATTTTTGGAATCGTTCTTCCACTGGACAGGCTGGGCCAAGTTTTTGGCCAAATTTTTGTTGATCATTTTTGGAGTAGTTCTTTCCACTGGACAGGCTTGGCCAAGTGTTTGGCTGAACAAGGGTCTTTTGCTTATTGTTTGAGTAGTTCTTTCCACTGGACAAGCTTGGCCAAGTGTTTGGCTGAACAAGGATCTTTTGCTCATGTTTGGAATCGTTCTTTCCACTGGACAGGCTTGGCCAAGTGTTTGGCTGAGGAAGGGTCTTTTGCTTATTGTTTGAATAGTTCTTTCCACTGGACAAGCTTGGCCAAGGGTTTGGCTGAAGAAGGGTCTTTTGCTCATTTTTGGAATCGTTCTTCCACTGGACAGGCTGGGCCACTTTTTTGGCCAAGTTTTTCTTGCTAATTTTTGGAGCAGTTCTTTCCACTGGACAGGCTTGGCCAAGTGTTTGGCTGAACAAGGGTCTTTTGCTTATTGTTTGAGTTTTTTTTTTTTTTGGACAGGCTTGGCCAAGTGTTTGGCTGAACAAGGGTCTTTTGCTTGTTGTCTGAATATTTCTTTCCATTGTACAAGCTTGGCCAAGTGTTTGGCTGAACAAGGGTCTTTTGCTCATGTTTGGAATCGTTCTTTCCACTGGACAGGCTGGGCCAAGTTTTTGACCAAGTGTTTTTGCTCATTTTTGGAGTAGCTCTTTCCACTGGACAGGCTGGGCCAAGTTTCCGTCTGAACAAGGGTCAGCCCGGCCTTTTTTCTCGCTGAGGATTGAATGCAGCTCGGCAAGAAGCCGCGCAGTGGAAGCAGAGCCCCGGCCTTTGCAGTGAAACGTCGCATCGTTTCGTGTCAACATGCAAGGACTGCAGGCTGCTGAACGCCAGGCAAAGGCAGAGGCTCGGTGGCGAAGGGTGTGGTCGCAAAACCGTGTCCTTTCAAATGACTTGGGATTTATGGGGTCAAGGGGGTATATGCAATTGAGCATGTTTTCGCATGATGACTTGGGAGTAATTCACCCAGCCATTTGCACCCAGTATAACCAGCTGCCTGCCAAGTCGGTGGCGGGCTGGCACAGCTCTGTTGGCCAAAAACATGTGCGCAAGGCTGCCAGCAAGACTCTACCTGCCACCTGACATGCGCCTTGGGGATTTGTCCCTTTGCCAATGAGAAACTTGTGCGCAATCCTTTTGCGCTCCGTTCGAAAGGTGCGCTCGCTGATGGCGCTTCGGTGCTTGCCCCTGACCCCAGGAGGTGGCGACACGACGAGAGGTTTTTGCTCAGGGGGGCTAGAAGGGCTCAAGGGTCTCCAGATGCCCAATTTGTCGACCAAGGACTTGACATGGGCTCGATGTTCTGAGCGCTTGCCCTTTCAAATTTCGGCCATCCAGCCATTGTCCATGTTGTGGACCAGAAGACATGAGGAGGCTCTTGAGACAGACTCAGGCACAGGCATCGCTTATGACCGCACCATTTTGCATGATTTGGTGACGAGCGGAGACTGCAGATTACTCAGCTCAGGCTAGCTTGGCGCTGGCTGCTTGGACAGGACGCTCTCATTTGCGCAGTCAAATGACCTGCTTATTTGAGAAGCGCCCAAAACCTCAAGCGAAGATTTGAGACCCGGCTCCTCACAGCATGCTGCCGCGTAGGCTCGCATAAGCTTTGGTAAAACTAGTGCCGCGTCTCTGAGGAATCTCTGGTTTGATGATGAGGAATCTCTGGTTTGATGATTCAACGAAGCTCTTGTTTGAGCACTTCGCGTATCTAATACACTTGTACTAAACTGTGCGAGCTGGAGCTGCCAAATTCAGCTTCCCGCACCAGACTCGAAGGCTGCGCCGCGTAAGCTGTGTGTAAGTGCTTTGCGAGAACACGCGATGGGCTCGCATAAGCAAAACCCGCGGTGGCGTAAGACCCGGAGGTTTCGCGGAAGCAGCAGCCAGTTGAATCAAACGTCAGGTTTCGGGCACCGTTGGTAGGGACGGTCATCGACCCTCACTGGGGGTTCAGCGGCAAGAATTCTTATTGAGGGAACCGCGACCCACATGAGCCACAATCAAAACCGGGGTAGATGAAGGTTAGCAAGGGATGCTCCCAACCATAAATAGCTGCGGCCGCCTTCTTAATTGTTTGCATGGTTCTGGGTAGACCATTTGAATACCTGGTTTTGATTATGACCCACATGCGGAGGTCTTTTTGCCATAGCACACTTGCTCGATTTGAGGCGTGACTGCCAGGATGAGCAGCCTCTTCTGGAAGCTCACCTCGAGAGCAACGAGAGGTGCCTGCGAGTTTTAGAGGCGCCTCTGCCAAGACGCCTCTATGATGCTGTGGCTGTGGGTTTTTGAAGGCACCCCCAAGCCCCGAACTGGCTTAAAGGAAGCCAATGGGATGCCGTTTCCCTGTGAGAAGAACCTAACACTGCCACGGCCAGAACTTTCTGCCAGGGATGGGCTGCGGGCCTGCAGGCAGAGTTCCGCATGTGTAGCTCTGTTCAAGAGATCAGAGAAGATGGGTATAGGTCAAAACTACACTGCCAGGGGACCGCAGGTTTTAGTCCTTGTTTCCATTTACCAGGGTTCTATTTTGAATACCTGTTTTTGACCCACACCCAGATAACAGACGTTCAGAGAGAGGCTTGGACATTAACTTTTCCTACCTCACGTGTCTTTTGCTTTCTCGGGGTTGGCTTTGCTCAGCTCTGCCAGTCTTCAGTGCTTCGAGTGTGCTATCGCGCCTGGGCTCGCTTGTGTGGTGCTCAGCGAGATCAAGGCATTTGCCGTGCAACGGCACGCTCAGTTTGGAAATGCCCTATGAGCCTACGCAAACTGGCGAGGCAAATGCGTCCAGCAGCACAGGCCTTCTCCACTTTCGACAGCATTGCGTACCCCGGAGCTAGTATTCTATTGTCACGTGCTTGGGCTCTACTCTGTTCCGTTGCT
The DNA here is from genome assembly GCA_963377175.1 of Effrenium voratum. Taxonomy (NCBI): domain Eukaryota; class Dinophyceae; order Suessiales; family Symbiodiniaceae; genus Effrenium; species Effrenium voratum. The sequence goes on from CAUJNA010003818.1 coordinate 120,599, forward strand.
TTGCAGTTCCTTGATTCAATCTTAAATGGAATCCATTCGGATTGTTTACCTTTGCACGGTGAATGTCTCTGAGTGATGATTGAATGGGCCAGGCTGTTGAGCTGACTGCCTCTGGACATAGAAAAGCAGGCGCAATGCGAGCGAACCAAAGCTGATATGTTCACGACGAGAGACTATGCTGCTCATGACTGGCATCCTCCAAACAAAGAGCTTCAAGAATAGTGATTGTGGCGTGATGGCAAGGTTGATACCCAGCGACGCAAATGCTTCGCACGGTCCCAGGCCTTTTCTTCGCCTTGCGGCTGTGGGCGCGTCCGGCAAAGTTGAGTCGTCACCTTGACATGTGCCATGGGTGTGTCTTTTTTGAGGGGACCCCCACAAAAGTTCCGTTTGGTTCCCCCCCCAAAGTTGCGAAGTTCACTGTCGAAAAAGATCTGGGCTGAGAGAGCTCAATGAATCCTTTTAACCCGAAGGGTACCGAGCCTCGAACAAAAGCCGCGCCACTGTTTTTAAAAGGTGTCAACGGAATGCAAGTCCGCAGCTTGGAGCTCCCGGTTCTTGTCATTTGCGCGCCAGGCAGGGTGGGCGCAGGGATCTGGGTTCACAACCGCAGGGGAATCCCAAGCCTTATGGGATGCCAGCTCGAAAGTGGGTTAGGTTGCCAGATTTGCCATGTTGGCAGCCATCATTTTGCTGTTTCGCAAGGAGGTGACGTGTGATGATTGAATCGCCAAATTTCTTTGCTCCTCCCCCGCACTTACATGGAACCCATTTGACACCGAAAGCTTATCTTCCAAGAACCCAAGCACTTTGCCTTCGTAACTAGACTGCACATTTACCACAAGGCGGGCACTTGCCAGTTGTTGCACCAGAAGGCTTGTGGGATTAAGCCCTGAGTCTGGCACATCCTGTGAAGCCCGGCAGGAACGTCATGGGCAAAAAGAAGGATGCCGCTGAGGCCAGCTGTAAGGCTGAGCCACGCACATTGGCCCCTGGGAGACTTGGTAACTGGGCAAAGCGTTGGTTGGACAACACGCAGCTGTCTGGCCCAGCTGTCAAAGGAGCCCAAGAAGGAAGTACCGGCAACCAACGAGACAAAGGAGGACGAGGACGAACCTCAAATCATCAAGGAGAGCTCTGAGTGTGTGTGTGTGCAAATGTGCAGGCGTGTGTGCTTGAAAAACTGTGTTCGCGTTTGGCGGGGAAATATAGTTTTCAGAAAGTTCTGCGGGTTTCGGTTACTTGGGATGGTCGAAAGTTAGACGGATCGCGACGCCTGGTCAGGTGTCAGGCTAGGCTTGCGTTCGGAGTTCGAACACTCTCTGACCCGGGCCATGCATGCGGATGCGTGTAAGTGCGTCAGGTCTGTTTGTCTGTCCGTCTGTGTCTGTTTCTGTGTCTGTTTCTGTGTCTGTCTGTCTGTCTGTCTGTCTGTCTGTCTGTCTGTCTGTCTGTCTGTCTGTCTGTCTGTCTGTCTGTCTGTCTGTCTGTCTGTCTGTCTGTCTGTCTGTCTGTCTGTCTGTCTGTCTGTCTGTCTGTCTGTCTGTCTGTCTGTCTGTCTGTCTGTCTGTCTGTCTGTCTGTCTGTCTGTCTGTCTGTCTGTCTGTCTGTCTGTCTGTCTGTCTGTCTGTCTGTCTGTCTGTCTGTCTGTCTGTCTGTCTGTCTGTCTGTCTGTCTGTCTGTCTGTCTGTCTGTCTGTCTGTCTGTCTGTCTGTCTGTCTGT
>CAUJNA010003818.1:127321-142321 GCA_963377175.1 Effrenium voratum
CCAGAGGCCTTGAATCGGGTGTGCAGAGGCCTCAAAAAGTAAGGGCAAAGGCCTCGAAAAGGAAGGGCAAAGGCCTTGAAAAGTTGGGGGTGGCCACCTTGTGCAGTTTCTGGCAAATATATTTACTCGAACGGATTTGGCGTTTTGTTGAATGCGTGTAACATGCATTTGCGCATGCCTCAGCTGAAGGGTCTCGAGGAGTAGCCAAAGCCAAAAACTCTCCTTTGCAGAATCATAGCTGCAGCCTTCCTACCATCTTGTTTGGGACTCTCTTTAGTTTGAAGCCCCCCTTCGTAGATATCAGCTTGAGAAATTGGAGCCAAACTATCAACAAGATCTGCAAATTGTTGCCTGTGTCAGCAAAACGCTGTGCCGCATTTTGCCCAGCGAAGTGACTCAGAACACCAGCTGGACCGTGGACAAAGCGTGGACAACCCGTGGAAAGGCCTCAAAAAGGCGTGGAAAGGCCTCAAAAAGGCGTGGAAAGGCCTCAAAAAGGCGTGGACGCAATGCCAAAAAGCGAGGACAGCACAGAAAAACCCAGCAGGACCACATGACGCTACTGCCAGAACCCAACCTTTTGCAGCCTTCGTGCAAGAGTGTGGCGTTTGTTCCACGAAAAATGCAGGGTCGCCGAAACTGTGCCGACACCTCCAAAGGAAAGCATGGAATCGTAACTCCACTGGAGTTCGTCCGTGTAAACAACTGCCTTGGAGCAAAGCAATGCGAGGTAAAGATGTCAGAGGTTGAGAGCACAAAGGACAACATGTAGCGATATCGTGGGTGACGCACCATATGCAGCCAATGTAAGACCATGTTTTTTGGGCCAGGAATAAGGGGCTAAAGGCCTTGAAAAGGCGTGGGTACTTACCATGGATACTTCCGGGTTTACAAAACAAGGCCTCTTGACAAATCAAGGCCTCTTTCCAGAGGCCTCCTTTAGACAGGCCTTTTGAAGCGCAGGGTCGAGCTGTTACAAGGCAACTCTCGGAAGTTGGGATGGCATTCTTGCGTCACAGGAGTGGGACGAGGAAGTGCTGGACTACTGCCACACACTTACTGTTTGTGTTGGGTTGTGTTTGCCACGGTAGCATCAACTCATGTTTGATTTGCTTGGACGTGAGCCTGCCAAAGAACGCTTCGTGCGGGGGAGTTGACCAACAGTTGCCTCTTCCGTGTTGAATTACAGATGTGCGATTTCTTCCATGGAGTACAGAAGCAGGAAGCATGGAGCGTGAGGCAAAGATGTCACCAAAGATTGGCTTGATGAGTCGGACCGCCCGCTAGCTGATCATTGGATACTGAAAGGATGATTATTTGCCTAAACGGGCCAATATGTATTCGAACTCATAGTCATCGACTTTCGTAGAGCTCGATCACGCGATGGGAATGTTCCTTTCAAGGATGGCAATTCTGGCACGGCGTATCCTCCAGGACTTGGCCAAGGGCTTTAAGCTGGCGTTCCACTTCGTGGAGAATCCTTTCTTTACCAACGCGGTGCTTGAGAAGGAGGGGATTCGGAATGGTTAGTGATTCTGTTCACAGACTTGCCATGTTTTTGCTGACACCCTTGTTGACCACTGTCCTTGTGATGTTTGCGTGTGTGAGCGTGGCTGATCTCACAGGAGTACCACTTGGAGGAGGCTTCCCCCTACACGGGAGAAGTGTCGGCAAAAGAGGTGAAGGCAAGCCTGTCCTGAACTCCTGAACGCACGAAACTGCGTCACTGCGCCGATGCATTTCGTGAGGCTTCCAAGATCGAGTGGAAGGTCGGCAAGGACGTGACCGTCGAGAAGGCAAGAAACACGCGACGCGGCAGCACCTCGGGGCACGTTGGCCGATCCCCAGCGTCCCAGGTGACCAAGAAGGTCAAGGGCGGAGGCGGAGCCGGATTTCAAATTGAGAATCCAATTGGCGGACAATGCGGACATAGCTTCCCCTGTTTTTGCTAGCATGATGTAAGAATCATGTCTTCCGAAGCGACCCTGAGAATGGCCAGGTGCTAAGAAGGCAAAGCAGAAGGGCAAGGCAGCGCCCGGGCGATTTCCGGAATTTCTCGATCGATTCGAGTCTCGCGCTTCAGGAAAAGGAGGAGCCGCGAGACTCGTTCTTCCGCAACTGCTTTCGCCCGGAGCTTACTTTGGCGCGTGGCGTAGCGCATTTCTCGCATTCCTGCCTGTCCTCATTGAGCCAAAGTAGGCTTAACTTAGCAAAGGCGGAGTTTGCCACTCTCCAACATCCCAGGAAATCTCAAGCAGGGTGGGCCTATCCCTGATGCCCACACCTCAGAAATCCATGCCGTGGCCATGTGGTGAATGACATGCGAGTCAGAAAACCAATCAGGACGTGAACCTGGAGGAGGCCCGAGAGCTGGTGGACGAGGATGAAGGGTTCATCCTGCCATGTATTGAGATTGCCCTTCCTTGTGCGAGGCTTGGTTTCACCGCAGAAAACAAATCCCATGAATTGCGGCAAGCCGTGGAACAAACAAGTACTGACTGCAGGATGATTCCGACGACGAGCAGATGATGGAGCTGCTTTTGGCCGCTGGGCGTACCATCCCATGAAACCATGCGACCCATAAGAATACCCTTCCGCCTGTGAAGCTCACAGCATAGACACAGACGGCTGGAATCAGGGTTATGGGATCAAGGGGTTTTACCGTTTTACCCCACTTCTGAATACAAGCGAATCTCCTTCCCTATGTGCTATGTGGTGGGTTAGTCTCTGGGAAGCACTTATTTTTTGGTATCACAGAAGTGGGTTCCATTTCCCACAGCGGCCGGGCGGCCGGAATTGAAGCCTGTGCCAAGGAGAACGACTACGAAATCGGATGCTGCGCCGAGGACCCAGTGGCTGCAGTTTACTTCACAGCTGGACGGGACGGGTCTCTGGGCTTGGGGCAAGGTGCGTCAGGTAAGTGGTTCGAAAGCCTGGTTAAATCTCACTCAGGAGACTCGTAACCATGATTTTTGTGGGTTGTAACCAGGCTTACTAGCCACTTTTCTGACGTACCTTGCAAGTCGCGCATAGGTCCGGGACCAACTGATCCCCTACGCCGTGCGCTGGTACACGGGGGAGGCAGTGCCGGAGGCCGGAGACTCGCAAGTGCGAGTCAAATTCGGCGGTTCCTAAATATATGAGGGACCTCGACCCCCAAAGGCCTCAAATAATGAGGTCTTGGGCTGGTAGAAAACGACAGCACATATTTGAATGGCCCATTCCTGTACACAGGCGAATAGCAGCTAGAAAAGAAGAGTTGATGCGTAGTACTTGCCACTTGCTGCAGGACCACGGTTTTGACGAAGACGATGAGGCTGAACACTTGCACTAGCTGATTGCTTGTTTAACGTGCACATCCGTGCAAGATAGAGGCAGCAAAGGTCCTACTATGCTTCTGGCAGCGCAATGCATGCTTCCCTTTGATGCAAGGAGGAAGATGATGAGGAGGATGAGGACGACGACGACGATGAGGATAGCGAGGACGAAGAGCCTCCCAAAGGGAAGAAGGGCTACAAGCCACCGGCGAGAGGGAAGGCTGGGCACCAGATGCTTGGAACGCATCCTTTGCAAGCTTCAGTGGTGCTACTCGATGCTCGGGTTGCACAGGTTGGCAGAGTTTGAAGCAAACCGCAGAACGACGCCGTTGGAGCGCACAATTCCCCCTCAACCATGGAGCGCCAGGCTGGCAAGAGTGGCGGAGAGGCCTTTGGCCGCTGAGCCTTGTCAATCCTTTGCTTGGCATCGGCTCTTGTGGCCCGGATGATAGCTTATAGTGAACTCAGATTTCTACCGGAAAGAGTGAGCTTCATGGCAGGACAAGCAGGAGGAGTGCAAGCAGCAATAGGCCAGACTCAACATGTCCAGCTTGTTCTGAGCGGATCTTGTCTCGGGTGCTCATTTGTCATTTGTCATGTGCATGCTGGGCACGCTGGGCATGCTGGGCATGCTGAGCATGCTGGGCATGCTGGCTGACACAGCGAAGCTCGCCAGGCTGTGAGCACAGCCGACTTTTCAGGACAGCCAGCGCAGTCTTTTCCGCGGCTGTGTCAGCCTGCTGCGAAGGGCGCGCTGCCACTTTCACCAAGGTTTTGGTCTCGTGTCAGGCTAGGCTTGACCACTAGAAAAAAAGCCCCTAGGACCAGTGGAGAATGGGAAGGGAAGGTACCTGTCCGTCTTTTTGTCAGTCTCCTAGCTTTTGGTGCCACGTAGCGACCGCTCGAAGCGACCGTTCGAACTCGTTTTGCTCTCGCCTTCATTAGTGCTCGTTTGGATGCACCGATGTGAACAATACCTGGTCCTGCGCCGGTGCAGCTTGTGCGCGCAGAAGCACCAGCGCAGTCACGAGCAGTTCCAGTGAGCGCAGCTGACAACTGACAATGAGCAACTGACACTACTTTAGTTCGCGACAACTGCAGCAGTGGTTGATTGCTCCGGAACCGCTCGGTTAGCTTCTCGGGGTCGCAAGCAGATTGCGGAAAGGAACCTCGCGTGCACAGAAGGCGGTCCATGTGGAGCCCAATTCTGGCAAGCCTCAAGCCAGGAAAGGTTATTAGTCAGTTGCCGTTACTGTGGTCAATATATGTGCGTGAGTGTTTTTTTAAGGGGACCCCCCCAAAGGGTGGGTGTCCTTTTGGTTTCCCTTTACAACCAAGCAACAACGGGTTCCCCCGCCAAAAAGAGACGCCAGTGGTTTGCTCACAGTCTCTGTCAAACGGGAGGTGGAAGTCATGGAAAGGAAACCTGCTACACCTGTTGTTCTTGTGATTCAAACCTTAGCAAACTTGGAGAGGTTGGGATACATTGCTCATAAATTATGAGTGATGGGGATGCATCTTCATGCATTATACTTTCAGGCTTTTGTTTTCTTGGTGGCTGCCAGCCATTTTGACCTTTTTTTGGTTGGTTTAGTGGTTGGCTCCCAGCTTTGTGACGATGCTTGCGACCGGAAGTGGGTGGTGGCCAGCAGTGGTGCGGATCTGTTTGAGCTTCAGCTTTAATTTCGCTTGCAACGCATTCCTTCAAAGGATCGCTTTTTGCTGTTCATTTTACAGATTTGGCCATGGGGCAGAACCTATGGCTCCATTTTGGGGTGGATGTTCATCCATTTGCCACCTATTTTATGTTCACCAGGGGTACAGGGTTTTGACCCACAGCCATATGGAGTTTAAGCCAATACACAACTTGTTCCATTCCAAGCTGGGGTGTCAGGGCGTGGCGACAAGGAGCCGTTTACTTCAAGATATATTTTTCCGCCTTTTCAATGGCCAGTTGAGAACCAAACATCCGTTCCAACATCCGGCAGACTGGAATGGTCCGGATTCCGGCCGTCAACTTCCGATTTCAACACCTTTAGGTAATGTGTTGGGAAACCAACTAGCAGGGATACAGGGGGAACCAGGGATCGGGAGGATTCCCCCTAAGTGCACCTTGACTAAGTTTGATATGGGAAATGGCGCCAAGGGAATGCCCCCACATCCCCGCTCCCTCCGTATCCCCGCTTGTTCGTTTGTCCATGTTGTTTTTTGTGGACCAAGAGGCCAGGTCTTGAGTCATTGGGTCCACCCCGCTTGTTCCAGAGGCTCTGCGCCTATGCGGGCGCCTTCGCAGATTGAACTTCGCGTTAGAAAAAGGGGCGTAGCTTCAGCTTGGCATGACACCCGCCCAGTTTCATGGCTGCATGTCCATCGGCATTTTTTCATCGGCCGGGTGTCATTTGGCAGAAGCACACTATTGAAAGGGTGTGTACATTGTGACAGAGGATCATATGCTTCGACACAGCCGGTCGGACTCAGCCAGCTGCGGCTTTGGCTTCTCGCACCGAATTCTCCACATCTCATGTCAGGTTCAAAGGCACCGCTGGCAACGGCGATGTCGCGGTCTCCTGGACCGCACTTCGGATCGGTCAATCTGCAAGCCTCTGAAATCGCAATGGGCACATTCGCTGAATTACTAGGTTACTCACCATCACATGGAAGTGTACTTTGTGTACTACTTTTGTGAATGTGGTGAAACCAGCCCCGTGATAGCGCCGCGGTGGATGGCGCAGAAGCTTTATTCTGCAAAGGTAGCGTTTCCGGAAGCACTTGGGGGCATAATGTACAGATGTGTAAGTGTTGTGCTAAAGGTTTTCGTTGGAGATTCGGCATGGAACGCAAATAGATGTGCGCCATCATGCTTTTTGACAAAGATCAAACAACCCTTCCCTAGCAATTCACGACCTGTTTGCATTCCATACAGGCATTCCTGCCGTTCAAGCCGCGGGTGATTCCCCTTGGCTGGCCTCCAGGAGCGCGTTGAGGCTGCCTTCTGTAGCCAGAGCCAGGCTGGGGAGAAAGTGGACTCATGAGGATACCGGGCATCCATTGGACATGAGATCCATTGGTATACGCAGCCGTATGTGAGTCGCGTGGTGCCAAGCTCAATCTTGAGCGGGAAACCTTGGTGCGCTGATGCTGCAATACCGTAGGAGGAGTTTCAGCATGTCAAGTTTTGCAGTCTTTTGTCATGAACTTGAGCGCAAACTATACCTGTGGTGTGTTCAATGCTTTTTGCGAATCTAAAGCAGAAGTAGGTTCCATTGGGTTGGCCGCTTCTCCGCATGCCCGAATGCCGGAGCTTTGGTCAACATCGACACCATTGACCCAGGGGCCTAGTGGGGCCACTCATTGGTTTGAACATATTTAAACCACTGGTTATGATGATTCTTCCCTTGCACAGGTGGTGTTTAAACCATATTTTGCCCCAGGGGCCCCACAGCCCCACAGTTGCTGAATGACGACCAACTGATTTCCCAGCTGGGGACCCTCCTCTCCAGATGCTGCTGCGGGGCCTTGTGGGTGCCTGGCGCAGCGCAGCACTCTTCATGGGGCGTGGGGCCCCGTTGCTTATAGCCCAGAGAAAAGGAACGCACACCTAGTTTGAGACATGTGCACAAACCAGTAACCAGCCTTTGGTTCAAGTGCTTTACGTTAGAATAGATACACATCCAACACAGGCATGTCCTGAATTTTGGACTCCAGCGACTTCCTGGGGATCTTTGTCACTCCGAGCTCTGCCCCGCTTGAGTCTTTGAGCTGTGATTCGCTTGAGGAGCCAGCGGGCCAGCTGCTTGCAGCAGCATCGGCAAGCTCGGCGCACGAGCCGACAAGTGCTGGCCGGGCATCCCAGGAGAGTCCTGCCGACCCGAGCCGATCAGAAGCCAAGCGCCATCCCAAGCCTTTGGCCGGGCCTGTCTTGCTCCCTGAAGCATCCGCACGGATGCATTCGAAAAACTGTGCTGCTAAAAGCGAAACGCATCCGCATTTTTCGGATGCATTTGTATGGCAGACGCAGGCAAACAGGCTCCGCCCAAGAGTGGGGCAGGATGGTTGCAGGAAACCCTTCAACTAACCCTCCAAGTAAAAGCCGACCGACCGCCTCAAAAAAAACCCGGTAAAGTGTTGAGTTGCATTGAACGTCTTAGGAACCCAAATGTCCTGAGAACCTCTTGGTAGAAAAGGCCTTCGGGCTAGATGCGTGAATGTCAAAGCTTCTGGGCTGTGGGTCTTCGCACCGCGAGCCTAGATTTGCACCCAAATCCCAGATGTTGCAAGAAGTATCCTTTGCGTTTGATGACTGCAAAACGGGCGCTGGCAAGCATGCGGAAGCTATGTGCAGGGGTGGATTTTGAAACTTTGAGCGTGTTTGTGTACACTTTCTTGTAGAGCAGTCGTTGCCGGGTCAGGGCGAAAGACATTATGAAGACACCCTTGTCGAGTGCACCTTGAACCACAATGTATTTCTGCACCGAGACTCATGCTCTGCGTTGGATAGCATGCAGCCCAATGTGTCGAACGCCAGCAATCACCGAAAGGACTCAAAGCAGCTGCTTCGCGCGCATGACAAGTTGAGTTTCTCTGGATACAAGCAAGCAAATTCCTGGCATTTGCTAGAAAGAAAGCTGAGCCCACGGGTGTCTCTTTGCCACCGACCTCAAACAGGAATCCTTCACTACGAGTCGCTCAAGGTTCCACCAACAGGCGGCAAAAAGACCCCCCTGGCTCAGCCAAGATGGCCGGAAGCGTTTTTTAAGCCACTGCCTTTCCAGAACGAACGCATATCCGCCAGCGCCTCACTCTCGGTGAGGCCATGCTGCTGAGGACCCGAGGCGGCTCGTTTTCGGTTTGCGGCTTGCCAGTGGAGCCATGTGGGGGGTGATCAATATTTTTCTGGCCCCGCAAGTGACCATGGGCCACTTTTCCCGTGTAGTGGTTGAAATTTGCTCTTTTCTGCGGTTTTCCACAATGGTCATCCCATGTAAAGGACCTTTGATCAACCCCCATGTGTGTTAGCTTCAGCTTCGGTTTGTTTAAAGCGACAGGCCAATCACTGAAGAAGCTATGCATCTTTGGCTGGCGAACGTCGCGAGCCTAGTGTCACAAAGTACGATGCCATACAACTTTATACAGCCTTGGACTCTCCTCAGTAGAAAGGACTGTAACAAGTACAGCCTCGTAGTTGCTTGCCCCTCAATGAAGACGGTCCCCCGTGACGATTCTGTTTGGAAGACCTGTTTATTGACAGGGTCAAGGCCGGCGACCTGGGGTGCAGGCTGGCAGTGCCGATTTGAAGTCTTTTGAGTTGTACTTCGCACATGTGCGAAATAAAGGCATGCGCGAATGGGCGGAAAGGGAGAGAGCTGGAAGGAGAGGGCAGAGTTCTGGGGACCCTCCAATGAAACAGGATTCCCACGAGGCGCGACAAATAGGTCTCGGGTGGATCAAATGGCAAGGGATTACCTGGGACTGGTCGCTTGGCAAAGCTGAGGATGATGCATCTTGGAGAGGCCAAGGGAAGGGCGGAACTGTACCAAAGGCGGATGTGGGGTTCACATTTGGGTTAAGAGATCCAAGGTGCAGCTTGGTTTAAAACTGCGCCATCGGACGCAAGGTTTTGCACGTGCCGTGCCTTGCTCGCAGCTTTTGCAGTTTGGGCGCTTTGTGTTACAGCAGCTGAGCGGCCATGGGTGGCAAGGGAAAGGGTAAGGGCAAGGTGGTGCCTCGACTACGATTTACTCACGGGGACTTGGCTCGTGCTTCACCTGTACATGTATTTCTCATGCATGATTTGTGGGCGGCCCAAGTTTGCACGTCTCTTTGTGCGACTTCTAAAATCCCGGGTTTTCCCGACGTTCCAACGATTGTTCGATTCGATGGCTTGGTTGACAGTCAAGCTGCGAAATGACTCGACTGGCGGCACCAAGGCCTCCAAGATCCTTGGCTTGCACTTTACCATGCCTTGTGCTGATTTGCGTCTCCATGAAAGCATGAAAGGCGTGAGGGCCATGCATCCAATTGGCTCACCTTCAAGTGAGAGTCCTTTTGACATCGCGACATCTCAGGGTCTGCAACAACTGTGGTGGGGTTGGCCACATTGCTGGAATGTGCAAAGAGGACAAACAGTGCCACTGTCACCTGGTTGCACTATGTTCATTCGCCTGACACACACACACACACACAGACACACACACACACAGACACACACACACACACACACGGACACAGACAGACGCGGACACAGACACACACGGACACAGACACACTTTCAGACACACAGACACACACAGACACACAGACACACAGACACACACACACAGACACACAGACACACAGACACACAGACACACAGACACACAGACACACAGAGACACAGAGACACAGAGACACAGAGACACAGAGACACAGAGACACAGAGACGCAGAGACACAGAGACACAGAGACACAGACACACAGACACACAGACACACAGACACACAGACACACAGACACACAGACACACAGACACACAGACACACAGACACACAGACACACAGACACACAGAGACACAGAGACACAGAGACACAGAGACACAGAGACACAGAGACACAGAGACACAGAGACACAGACACACAGAGACACAGACACACAGAGACACAGACACACAAAGACAGACACAGAGACAGAGACAGGCAGACAGGCAGACAGGCAGACAGGCACAGACAGGCGGACAGGCAGACAGGCAGACAGGCAGACAGGCAGACAGGCAGACAGGCAGACAGGCAGACAGGCAGACAGGCAGACAGGCAGACAGGCAGACAGGCAGACAGGCAGACAGGCAGACAGGCAGACAGGCAGACAGGCACACACACAGACAGGCACACACACACAGACAGGCACACAGACAGACGCACACAGACAGACGCACACAGACAGACGCACACAGACAGACGCACACAGACAGATGCAAACAGGCAGACGCACACAGACAGACGCACACAGACAGACGCACACAGACAGACGCACGCAGACCGACGCACACAGACCGACGCACACAGAAAGACGCACACAGACCGACGCACACAGACCGACGCACACAGACCGACACACACAGACGGACGCACACAGACGGACGCACGCAGACGGACGCACGCAGACGGACGCACACAGACGGACGCACACAGACGGACGCACACAGACGGACGCACACAGACGGACGCACACAGACGGACGCACACAGACGGACGCACACAGACGGACGCACACAGGCGGACGCACACAGGCGGACGCACACAGACGGACACACACAGACGGACGCACACAGACGGACGCACACAGACGGACGCACACAGACGGACGCACGCAGACGGACGCACACAGACGGACGCACACAGACGGACGCACACAGACGGACGCACACAGACGGACGGACACAGACGGACGCACACAGACGGACGCACACAGACGGACGCACACAGACGGACGCACACAGACGGACGCACACAGACAGACGCACACGGAGAAGCACACGGAGACGCACACGGAGACGCACACGCAGACGCACACGCAGACGCAGACGCACACGCAGACGCACACGCAGACGCCCACGCAGACGAGCACGCGGACGCGCACGCGGACGCGCACGCAGACGCGCACGCAGACGCGCGCACGCGCACAGACACACAGACACACAGACACACAGACACACAGACAGACGCACAGACAGACACACAGACAGACACGCAGACAGACACACAGACAGACACACAGACAGACACACAGACAGACACACAGACAGACACACAGACAGACACACAGACAGACACACACACAGACACACACACACACAGACGCACACACAGACACACACACAGACACACACACAGACACACACACAGACAGACAGACACACGGAGACACACACACAGACACACAGACAGAGACACACAGAGACAGACACACGCACAGACACAGACACACACACACACAGACACACACACACAGACACACACACAGACACACAGACACACACACACACACGGACACACAGACACACACACAGACACACACAGACACACACGGACACACACACACACACGGACACACACGGACACACACGGACACACACACGGACACACACACACACACCCACCCACCCACCCACCCACCCACCCACCCACCCACCCACGCACGCACGCACGCACGCACGCACCCACGCACGCACGCACGCACGCACGCACCCACGCACCCGCGCACCCACGCACCCACGCACCCACCCACACACATACAGACACAGACACAGACACAGACACAGACACAGACACAGACACAGACACACAGAGACACAGAGACACAGAGACACAGAGACACACAGAGACACAGAGACACAGAGACACAGAGACACAGAGACACACAGACACAGAGACACAGAGACACACAGACACAGAGACGCAGACACACAGACACACAGAGACACAGACACACAGACACACAGACACACAGACACAGAGACACAGAGACACAGAGACACAGAGACACAGACACACAGACACACAGACACACAGACACACAGACACACAGACGCACAGACACACAGACTCCCACACGCACGCAGACGCGCACGCACGCACAGACACACTGGCACCCACACCCACACCCACACGCACACCCACAACTGCTCCCACAGGCACGCGGACACGCGCGCGCGCTCACACACACAGGCGCACGTGCACGCGCGCGCACGCATATACGCACGCGCACGCACACGCGCTCTCGCACGCACGCGCGCGCACGCACCCACACACACACACACCCACCCAACCCCACACCCACACGCACAGGCACACGCGCACACACACGCGCGCACGCACGTTCGCGCACGCGCACGCGCAAGCGCACGCACCAGCGCGCGCGCACGCACACGCTCATGCACGTGCACTTGCACTCGCACGCACAGCAAGCGCACGGGCACGTTTTTGTGTTGAATGAGGCTTGAGGCTGAAATAGCGGAGAGTGTGTGCCATTTTGTTTAGGCATTGTTTCAATCATTGTGTTTGGCATTGCTTGGTATTGGCTACGACTGAGAGTCTGCTGCCGCAGCTCAACAGGCTGTGGCGCCACAGCACACGAGATTTCGGAGTGCCCAAGCCGTGAGGAGCCTGTTGGCAGCAGTTGGAAAGTGTACTGCAAAACAACGAAATAGAGACATTCTGTGATATGCTGGCGAGCTTTGAAGTGCACTGACTTGCTTAATTTGCATGCAGCACCAAGGACATGCACGATTTGTGGCAAGGTCGGCCATCTGAAGAGACTTGGTCCAATCGAAGGGACGCCGAGATGGGTGAGGCACTTGAGCTAAGTTGCGCATCAGAGCACAATGACAGCGCTTATGCCAAGAAATGAAACTGCGCCGCTCAGCGCACGCAGACATACCGGGAAGCAACTCCGCGGGTTTGGCGCCTCATGTTTTCTCAGCAATGGCTCCGCGACGGTCAATGTTGGGTTCAATGCTGTAAGCAGGACGCATCAATTTTTCCCGCAGAGCACTGGGTTAGCGCACAGAGTTCATTCGGTTTCAAAATGGTCACGCAGGCTTGGCTCCTGGGTGGATTCGGCGGCCATCCTGACAGATTTGGACCCTCAAAGTGGTACTGGAGCCAGCTTTCTGGAGGGACAATGACGTCAGATGAGCATTTGAGACAAACAATTGCCGGGTTCATCGAAAACCTTCTAGACGTTGTTGCTTCAGGATTCGTCAGGGTTTCAGCTTGACAGTGTCAGTAAGAACCGCGTGTTTGTTCTTCATGATATTTCTACTAAACATGCGAAACAGGAGTTTTTGGTTGAATATTGCAAGCGGGCTTGGCAGTCATAGTTGAGGGCGTTCGTTGCCCTGTATTGGTACATTGCCTTCCGTTAGATCATTCCTGGCCAAGCACGCAAGCAACCAATGCCAGATACGAGAACTGTTGCTGGCAAACTCACTCGCCCAGAGTCAATGCACCCTTTGTAGCTGCTGGCGCCAAGGACCAAGTGCCGCATGGAAGTGCAGAAAGCTGTGGACAAGAAATGTGGGGCGCTTAATGCTTGATGCCTGGGCTTTGGAAGTTGGTCTTTTGGCGCTGCTTCCAACCCAAAACATCATCGCACATTGTTTGGCAACCCCTGCCTCGCTTCAAGCCTCAAACATGCGTGGGAGTCTATTGGAATGGTTCCAAGAAGGAAGAATGACGGCTAGTCCATGCAGACCGCGAAAAACCGGTGGAGCGAGGCAACAACTGCGGCGTGGTGGGCCACATCGCCCGGGACTGCGGGGACCCAGCACAGTGCCACTGCTGCGGAGCTACTTGGCAGCAGATCGCCATGATCGCCGCCAGTCTGGAGATGGGTGTCTGTTTTTTAGGGCCCCAAAATGGGAAACCCAATAAAACCACGAAACAAGGGAAGCCTCAAAAAAAGGCCGAGCCACCCATGCACCAAATTTTTGTTTGTCTCGATGCGAATCAAGGCGATTGCCCATGAGATCGTGGATTGCCCACACAGGGAGAAGACCTGCGAGAATTGTGGCAAGGCCCTTCGCTTGCCCTCACTCCGCTGGCAACTGACAGAGGGTCCCAGCAAATGAATCTTCCAGGTACTCTCCAGATGCCTTCTTTTTCTTGGCTCGCAGCCATCCGGTTCCTTAGCTTTTTCGCTTTTTTTGGCTGGTTTTGTGGTTGGGTTTGCATGCAACCCACTAAAGGTAAAACCTTTAGCAGGGGATCAGTTTGGACAGCCCAGGTTTGTGGGAGGGAACCCACGAAGTTGAGCCATCAATTCTGAAGACGGGACCTCAAACTGCCAAGGGACGGCGAAGGAGACCTTTTTTCTCCAGTAAAGATTTGTGGAAACGCATTCGGGGCGATTTTGCTGCGGGAGGAATATCTTGTTTTGGGGAGATCGGCTGCCAAACAGGAACACCAGGAATTTGCAGCGGGGGTCTTAGCGGATTGAACTTGTGCAGCGAGCGCTCCGGGTTACGCTATGGCTGAAAGGCAGAAGACCTGACTAGCTTTGCGAACCGATGGGACAGACCAATGGAACACCGGCACGCAGGTGGGACATTTGAAGAAGAAGTGCCGGCAGGCCGGCATTTGGTAACGGTGGAGTGGAGCTGATCTGTTGCACGTGCATTGTGCGATTCATGACTAGATTAATTGTAGTACCTCCCTAAAATTGTTCATGTTGCCGCTTCATTTTCAAGTATCCTGATGCGGTCACCAATATTGTTTCAGAGAGCCATGGGAAGGTTACGACTCTTAATGGTTTTCATTTTCCCTGTCAGTCACTGATCGTTTACTATTTGTCACTACTCACTAGGCTGCAATAACTCCCCTTGCGCTGCCTCAGTATGTCATCTCTTCAGATAGAAGCTCTTACAACAGTCTGCCAGGATAAAGAGAACGTCCCCCCCCTGCGCGGAAGCAAAGGCAGCACCAAGGGAAAGGCCGGAGTTGCGGAGTTACAGTACTGGCCATGGTCCGACGGAGGGTGTGTCTTTTTGTTGGGGACCCCCCAAATCTGGTTTTCCTTTCGGTTTTCCTCTAAACCACCCCCCAACAACAAGTACCTCAAAAAAGACGCATGCACGACTCGTCAGGGCAAAGGCGCCGCTACTGGGAAGACATGCAAGAATTGCGGCTTCTCGGTTGCAAGTTTAGTTTC
>CAUJNA010003818.1:147321-184821 GCA_963377175.1 Effrenium voratum
CGGAGCTGTGGAGGCCATGCTGCAGCACTTTGCCGCAAGGCCTGCTCTGGGAACGCGGCCAGGGACTCGTTCCGGCGGCCTTCTCAACGGAACAGCTAGGGTGTGTCTTGTTTTCAGGGTACCCTCTGTTTTTGTGGTTTCCTGTGATCATCAAATTTGGCGTGTCATGGAAATCAAAGTCCGTTTCTTGGCAGAGAGGTGGATGCTTGGTTGAAACGCATACGCCATCGGACCGAACGCCTTTTTGGGCGGCATGTTCAAGGGAAGGCACATTCTTCAAATGAGTTTCGCCTATTGAGGAGAGCCTTCAATCGATTCTCGATTGCCAATGGTTCTTTGTTCGCCACTATGGCCACCTTTGAGTGAAGGAGCTGCAAAACTGGCTGAGGACATGCTGATGATCATGGCTGCATTGTGAGGGGAGCTGCCAAGCAGACATTATCATCAAAAAGAGCTGGCAGCCTACTTAGTTTGCAAGAGGAAATGCTTTCAAGTCCAAGTCTTGTTGGCAAAGGATGAAGCGCAGTGACTGCAGTGGTTGACGCCTGCTAGCAAGCCAACACCGAACAGGGATTCGAGGTCTGTGCAAGCGGCTCGGAAAGAGTGGATCGCATCCAGTCAAGTTTGCGCCACTTGCAGGGGGGGGAAAAGCAGCGGCTGCAGTGAACGATCAAAGATCACGCCTAGCTTATTGTCGAGACAGCTGTTGCAGTGCAGCCATTGCTGAATTCGTGGCATGTGTCGCAAGAGTGACTGTGTCGACGGCCCGGGGTGAAAAAAAAAAAACCGGCTGTCTCACGCCATGACCCAACTTGGAACTTGGGGGACTCAGCATGCACTCAGCTTTTAGCTCCGGTTGCACTTGGGTTCAATGGATTTGTGAGCTTTCAGATGACCGGGCCCACACCGGCAATGGCTTCACCGAACCATGCGGCTGCAGAGCCGAACAGTGAGGACGCAGAAATGAAGGCAAAGGCAGAGGAGAGGACATCGAAGAAGGAGACGGAGGAGAAGCACGACGGAGATTCAGATGAGAATGAAGAGGTTGAGAGGGACGAGAAAGCCATGAAAGAGACAGAAGAGAAGGATGAGAAGGACCAGCATCACATGAACAACCATATTTTAGTCATGACCCAAAACATGCTTCTATGACAAACCAAAATCTAAGCAGTGCTAGTAACGTGGGACAGTTCCAGCTTTGCTGACGTTATCACCACTTGAAAGTCGTTCTAAAACCCTTGAATTGTTTTGCAGAATGAGGAGGAGGTTCGCTTTTTTTTTGCGGTTTGTGTAGGGTTCGAGTCGCGGAAGCTCCGCGGAAGCGCGGCGGAAGCTTATGACTAAAAAGTAGCACGTGTTCAGATCCCGTGCTTTGATGACGATATGTAACGTTTTTTCTTTGTTTGTCTGCAGCGCGGAAGCTCTGCGGAAGCTCCGCGCAAGCTTTGTATGTGGGAGTCGTTCTAAAGGTCCTTGTAGTACTCTTAACCACAAAGTTGCGATTTTCGAGCTGGAGCTGTGGAAGTGTACTTCGCGCGCGCTACGCTTGCACTACAAAGCTGCGATTTTCGAGCTGGAGCTGCGGAAGTGTACTTCGCACACTACACTACCAAGCTGCGAGCGCGGATACATTCACAAGAAAGGCTGCGTCGCCCTGTTCCTCTCATTGAAAGAGATAGGAGCCTTACAGGCAGTTGCAGGCTTTGGGCTTGCATCTGGCCACAGGCCATCCATGTTGAGATCCCACTATCTACCTATCTACACAAGCCTTTGTGCCGTATAGCGCAACCTGGCAAAAGGGTTTGTCCTTCTGAGACTGCCTGACGGGACTCGACGGCGTTGGATCATCCAGCAAAACCAATGAGACCTTCCCCCCCCATAAAAGAAATGCAACAGCCCGGAGAAAAGGCAACACAAGCCGCCCATCCGATCACCATCATGCCCCCCACTGCAACTTACACATGCACAGAGAGGAGCTCCAGTTCTGTTTTCTGTTTTGGGTGGGCACTTGACGTCCCGTCAGGACGCCCAGGGTGGGCACTTTGACTTCACGCGCATCCGCGACATGGCTGCGGAGCTGCGCAGCATCCACGACATTGCGGCGGAGCTGCCGAGCATGCACGACGTGGCCGCGGAGCTGTCCACACGAGCCACGGAGCTGTCGGCCAAAGCACAGGAGATGTGGACGTGTGAAAGAAGTCGTGGTTTTCAAGTGGGTGTGACTGGTTTGCGGTTCGAGCTCTTTAAGAATGGAGCTCACAAAAGCAAACAGTGCGAATCCCCCAAAGCGCGTGGACCCTTGGCAGGCCACAGCCACCGAGCTCTCGGCAAAGGCGCAGGCCACAGCCACCGAGCTCTCGGCAAAGGCGCAGGCGACAGCCACCGAGCTCACGGCAAAGGCGCAGGCCACAGCCACTGAGCTCTCGGCAAAAGGACAGGCTATGGCAACGGAGCTCTCAGCGAAGGCACGGGGTTCAGCGTGCGGCAAATTTGAGGATGCAAGCCAGTCTGTGCTGCAACACGCATTATGAGAAGACAGGAATGCTTAGCAAAGGTTGCGCTTCGTTTCTGAAGTTCTTTTCGGGGGATCCACACACCTTCAGTTTCACGTTGGTCGTTTTGATTCAATTTGCCTCCGGATCCCTCACACCTACGCTCCAGGCGCACGAACTGTCGGACTCCATCTTTAACCACATGTTCCGTTACGAGTCTGCAGTGGAGGCGCGGCGCCGCGCCTTGATGCTCGTGGACGTGCTGGTGGCCTCTTGTGCTGAATCTGTCGCAACATGCGTTTCGATGCGTTGCAATGTATGTTGTTGGTGGTCCCAGTAGCGTGAGGACGGCCTCACATGGCAGCCAATGCCAGAGACCCAAATGAGGTTTGGTCACAACTACCAGTTGTCTATGTATGGTTCATGTGGGTGGGACATGCTGGGCGCAGCAGTACTTTAACTTGATATGTCGTGTATGTCCAAATAGGAGAAGCGCGGGCCGGGTCTTCGACAGATCAAGATGCAATTCGCCCACCAGAGGCAGACTATAGAATGTGTCCTAGTTTGCGTCATTCCTTTTTGGCCTTCTCATTTCGAGGTGGAATAAGATGGACAATGCGTTCCTTCTTTTTTTCCTTCCATCCAGTGCCCCCCTTTCGTTCATTCTGTGGATGGACGAAATCCTGCCCCACCTAAGAAGCCCTGGTTTCTGATTCGATTCCCTGTAAATTCCAACAAGCCATAAGTTTCAACCATGGTTTCCAAGTGGTGCAAAATGGATTTCGCTACCATCCACAGTATTTCTCACCACAGCCACCAACAAGGATGCCTACGGCCCTATGGTTCTGCACTTTAAAGTGGTGGTTCTCCTGGTAACGTGGATTTCGACCATCCACAGTTGCTTTTCTTGAGTTTCTCAGGAGCGGCACAGTGCCGGGCGCCTGAAGCGGCGCTGGGTGCTGGCGGCCACTTGCGGGTGCTTCTGCTACCTGCGCTACGTGCTGCCGGTGCTGGCCTGCTGGGGCACCCGGCGCTGGGAGCAGCCCTTCAGCGCAACGGGGGATGTGCTGTTTTTGGAGCAGAAAAAACAAAACAGAGCAGAAAAAACACAAAGCAGAACAGAACAGAACGGGATGTTTTTTTTTTGGAACAGAAAATCACCGAACACATGCGAAGCACGTGGGGGGTGATCAACAGGTCCGATGAACATGGGATGACCACTGGTTGGAAAACCACTAAACCGATGATATGTCCCGCTAAATGGGAACACAGTTGCATGGCCATTCGGGGGCCAGAAGTATTACTCAACACCCATATCCATCCCCGTAAATTTGAGAGGTTTTCAAGGCGGCAACCAGATGAAAGAAGGACCATGCCTGCATTTTGGCATCTTGGTGTCCGGAGGCTTGGCCCGTGACTTCTGTCAGGGTGACATCCTCCAGACCAAAGCCTTGCCGGGAAGCACGCATAGTCGAGCTTTGGTTTGAATCCAAGCCGTCTATGTGCATCGGAGGACCGTGGATGCCAACGAGTTCGAGGAAACCGTAGGTGGCCACAATTCCCATGTCAGCTTTGCCGTGCTGGTTGTCGTCTCTTTGGGTGCCTTGTCTTAGAGTCGCTGCCTTTGGCTTTACATATCGGCTTTGACATAAGCCCTACACTGCCCTTACAAGTGGCATCCATTACATGGGGGTTGATTAATTTTCCTCGCCCCCAAATGACCATGAATAACTTTTCCCATTTGGTGAACGTCTCCCTGGTCACCCCATGTTCGGACCTTCTGATCAACCCATGGGCCCAAACTTGGAATGAGGGAATGAACCTGGACCCCCAGGTTCCTTGAAGAAAACCCACCACCAGGACACGGTTTTTCTCGACGTTCATGCGCCACTCCTCATTCCATCTCTCACATCTCTCAAATCCACTGACCTCAGGTGAGCCGCAATCAAAACCTGGGTAGATGAAGGTTAGTAAGGGACACTCCCAACCATAAATAGCTGCGGCCGCCTTCTTATTTCTTTACATGGTTCTGGGTAGACCATTTTGTTACCGGGTTTTGATTATGACTCAGGTTACCTCTCCTTGCTGCACTTCTCCTCCCGGCTCATGGAGGCCCGAGTGCCCATCCAGCAGAGCATCTTCGAGACGCTGGTGGTCTACAACATGACCCAGTTCCTCTTCAACGCCTTTGTGTCTGGGGAGCTGCTGCGTGAAGCATGGGCGCTCCATGGCTGGCCGAAAATTTTGGGGCTGGCGGAAATGGTGGCGTTCGAACACTGGGAAGGCAATTCGGAAGAAGACTATCACGGGTCAGAGCATAGTTTGTTGTCAATGTATTGAAGCGGCTGGAGCAGAATACGGTAACGAAGGATCAGAAAGGAACACATAAGGGATGCTAGTGGCTAGTCTTTCCAACAATTACAAATCTATTATGTTGAGCAAAGCAAGACGATTTAACATAGCTGATTCCGTCTCTCAAGATACTGTGCAAGCCGGAAGGAACGACCGTGGTCCACCCCAAAATTGGCTACCACAGTCTTTTTGTTCTGCACGGGAATCGGCCAGCTTTCAAGCGTTTGCGAGCTCAGGCAGGGCTTCAGAAGGCCTTGGGGCAATGTCTTCACCTACAGCAAGGCTTGCCGTACGGGTCTGGGGGGTGTCACACTCAAGCGACAAATGGGTGTGGCTCAAAATTATTCAGCTGGGGTTACGCAGGTTTTGGTCTACCTTCCTATTTACCAGGGTTCCATTTTGCACCCCCATTTTTGAGCCACACCCAAATCCTATGACCCCAACATGGACAGCAAATTCGTTGCTCTCCGCAGACTGAAAGTCGTTATTTGGCCCTTCAAGCTGGGCAGCTTTGGTATCCCTGAAATTGGGTCTGTGGCTGCGTGATGCTGCGTGTGTCACAGTGTGCTTGAGCCGAAACATGCCATTCCATGTGAGACTGGCCAATTCCAGGACTTACAAAATTTGCATCATTTGCCGCAGGTCCCACATCGGCGCATGTCCCTTAAATTGCGGCAAAGTTGATGTGTGAGGAGGGCCATCGACTTGGCTATTTGATCTGGCTGCATTACCATGGCTGCCAACTCGAGCTCTTGGATACGACTCTTGCCCGGAAGCTCATTTAGTCGCTTCAAATGGCTGAGGCATGAGTCAGCATCAGCCACCAGCACACAAGAAAACACATTGCCGCCCCAAAAAGTCAGACGTGGTGAATGGGCTCAGGCTGTTTGTCGTAATCCGCAAGAGCCTTGGCAGCAATAAGTTCGCGCCTGACCTGATGTGAAATCTGTCGCCTGGAAACACGGAACAGGCGGGAGGAGTCTCATAGAAAAGTGCTGAGGCGTGTTTTGCAAATTCCAATCTCACCTAAATCAACCATAGTCTCTACACGATAGACAGGGGACATGTTATCGATCGCTAAGGAAGTTTCAGAAGATCACCTTCCTTCACGTATGGTCTGAGTCTGAGAATGCGGCATGAACCTGTAAGGCCTCCTGAGGGTCAGTGGGCGTTTGGTGCATGAGGCTTCGCATACTCAACATGTGGGGCTGGTGGTTTGCGTGCCGCTATGCCTGTGGTGGTGACACTTATTTCCCTGCAGCGGTCAACTCTGCCACTCGAGCTGCTGCTGGGTTGCAAGTATGTAGGGTGAACAACATGGACAGCAGGAAAGTTGGAGCCCGTGCACGCAATTGACTGAGCAAGGCACATTGCAGACTCAGCACCACCACTTTGCAACTTTCTTCAAGAGATTACCAGGTTTACGTGCGGCTGGCGTAGGTTTGCTTCAGGTTTGGATGTGTTGGCTGTCTTGAGTATACTGCTACACTGCAAGACAATCTGGATCTGAGAAGCACGGTGCACCAGGAGTCATGTTTGGTCGGTGCATTGCAACTTTGACTCGAGGTTGTATATGCCTTTTACAGCTGGTCGCTCTTAACAGAGCGCGGAGTTCCTTTGGTGCAGAAGGCACACGTCACTGAACTCCAAATGTTCCAGCTGCCGAGCTGCAAGCACTTGTGTTTCCGGCGCTTCCAGCTCAATATGCTTCAGTGTGAGGCAACTACGTCAGGGTTAGCTTTCTCTCGAGTTAGCTTTGGAGCCACACAATTCACATTCCCTTAAGTATGTTGCACACGCCGGCTATCTGATTCAAGGCCTAACCGATCTAGCTCCTTTTGTGCTTGGGGTTTGCGCCTTGACCCCTGCACCAAGGTTCGCCATTTGCGCGTGCCATGCGTTGTCACGACCTTAGATGGCTGTGTTGTGCTCTTCATGCTGCTGGCGCGAATCGACATGTGTGGCTCATGTTTACAAGACATGTCTGATCTTTTAGCACGGGACTCCATCCCAAGGGTGTCCACAGGTCGCCAATTCACGCGCTAGCAGCAGCTGAGCACAAGTCGCTGGCTTGGTGAAAGCCGAGGTTTTGTGTCTACAATTTCTGGAATATGCAGATCCCTAGAGCCGTTTTGCTGATTTATTTTCTGTGTATGATGAATCTTTGCTGCAGTTGACTCGACTTTCGTAGCATGGCAAGCAGAGCATACACGAGCGATTTGCCAAACAACTGGGTTTCTCACTGTTCACTTGTTGCTCCCCTGCAAATTCAGATGGAACCAAAAAAGGGGTTCCCAAAGGAGATGCCTCTTCTATTTTTTTTTCGTTAGGAGTTCCATTGCCATGTGAATCTGCCGGAGGGTACTTCACCGATACGCGTCACTTTTCTGAAGCCCATGCATTTTGAGGAATGGGCTGATGCTCTACACCGACTTTCACTATCAAGAAGAAGGTACCTCGGAATCAGAACGCGAGCAGCTGGCACTGGAGCGGCAGCCCAAAGGTGTGGTATACCGTACTTCGTTCGCATGTTGATGCCATGCAAAGCAAATTGGATACCTGAGGTAAGAGTGAGGCCAGACTGCAGCAATCGCGGAAGGCTGGAAAGCACAGCACCTTTTTTTCATGATTGCTTCGATCGTGTCTTGGCCACGGGACATGCATTGGCAGGTTAGCATAGCATTCGACTCGAGCGGTTGGATGCACCTTGTCTGACACCAGTCAGCTGAAACCACCGGATCAGCCTGCTTGGCAGCGATCCTTTGGTCAGACTTTGGTCCACTGCAAAATTAACTATCCATGTGTTGCTGGTGCAGCGCTCGAGGAGCACTGGCCGCTGGCTAAAAGCATATTGTCACTTGCCTCGACTGGTGTGAGGTACTGCTATCATTTCGGTGTGGCATCTTGGCTTCGGGAGCACATCATACCTGACGACATGACCCCGGAGGCAGCTTTTTCCGAAGCTCGATCGGGCTCTGAGCGTTGCTTCATGTGCGCGAGCGGTGAGTTGGTGGGTCGCTGCTTAGCTTAGCTTACAGCAAAAACACTAGGCTCCACTTGTGGATTGAGGCCTGAGACACTTTGGCCTAGGACTCACTTTTCAGCTGCTTACCCATTAGAATCCGCAAAATGGAAGGTTTGAACATGGGTTAATGAAAAGGTGTTTGCAAGAAATCATGGATTCGGTGACCATTTGGTGTTGGTTTGAATCCCTGCAGGAGTATTCATCAGCTGCCACATGCAAAGTCAAACAATGATGGCTTCCTTGCAAGGGCCGGCACAGTGTTGCATGAAGGACACAAAATTCAACCAGATGCGGGGGAATCTTTGGGAAGGTATGTCCACTTTCATCTCTTGTTGTGGCTTGTTCCTTGTTGAACGATCCTGAAAGTGAATCTTCTTGGACCGACGCATGTCGTTGCCTCGGTCCCAATTCTCGCAGCCCGAAAAAAGGCAGGCGCAGTCTATTGTGTTCTCTGTCTTACGACAATGGCATCGGGCACCTTCCAGACCAAAACGTACCAAAACGAGCCCCTCATTTGTGAAGTGACCTTCCCCAAGCTCAACATATGGCAGGCTGGCAGGTGTCCGTTTTTGCATGCTTGGTGCATGCCACCCTCTCTCTCTCTCTCTCTCTCTCTCTCTCTCTCCTCATGTCGGTCTTCAAAAGGCATCTTGAAGTCTCAGTCTCAGTCGCCGAAAAAAGAAACGAGCAAGAGGCGGCTTGCACGGACGCGTACCCGGAGAACCTGAGCTTCAGCGGCTCCTCTGGCGGCGCGCTGGTGGCCACAGTGCTGGGCACGGGGCTTCAGCCGTCGGACGTCTTCGAGATGGTCCTTCGGAGCCCCGGCCAGAGGTGCCGTCGGTGTGGCATGCCGTAGGAGTTTTCAGCTATCGCGCCATGTTTCCCGTTTGTGGGACAAAGACCGGGCCAGAAGTGGCCAGGTTTTGGTTGGAAACCGCCAGAAATCCAGCGAACCCGGAGTGACCCCTGTGAGATGTGGGAATGGGAGAGCGACCGGAACCACCGGAAAGGACAGTTTGGTTAAAAGATTTCGTGGCTTTCATGGGGATGAAAAATGGTTGCGAAAATGAGCGCCCAGCAAACCTCTGAAAGACCAGCATGGAAAGGGCTGGACATGACATACCACATGTGCCGTGGAGCATGCCAAAAGTCTTCAGGAACGATAGGGTTACAAAAAAGAAACGAAGGAAAACTCGAGTAAACATGGTTTTGCGTAAGGGATACCCTTATGCAAGGAAATGAGCAGCTGCCTAAGCCTACTTGCTTTGATACACTTGTACTGAAAAGTTGTGACTTTCGAGCTGGAACCCTGTTGTGGGAGCATGTTTGTTGCCCATCGCGATACCTCATCCCTGAAGTGAAGAATTAGACAGAAGTGAGCAAGTCCCAGTACGCGGACGAGGACACGAAGCAGAAGAGCGAGAAGGAAGAAAAAATAATAAGAAGAAGAATAAGAAGAAGGAATAAGGTTAATAACTTGGAACAAGCAGGGACAATTGCAAATGCGAAACAGATTCATGCAGGCACGCGCACGCAGAAGTGGCCGGGCCGAACAAACGCGCGCATGGGCTTGAAGAAGCCGCTCCGCCAGGCGTTTCGTCTCTAATGTAATTGAGGACACTACCATTTGAAGTAGTTGAGGACGAGTGTCGTGGCATGCGAGCATTGGCATCTGTGCTGGCAAAACAAGCGGCTGTGGGTCAAAACCAATGGTACCATTTTGGGGTAGGTGCGCCACCCATTTTGGTCTATTTTCAAAGGAAGTTTAGAAGGAACTTCCGTGTTACGGCAACTAATTGAAAGCCAGCTCTCTGAGACAAGATACAAGAGAAGGAATAAGCCCGCGAGAAAAACTGCGCGCGCGTGTGGCAGGGGAAGAGAAAGTCGTAAAAAAGCGTGGCCCTGTGCGTGAATCGGCGTTTTCGAAGATAAGAAAGTCGCAAAAAAGCGTGGCCCTGTGCGTGAATTGACGTCTCCGGAGTTGCGAAAGCTAGCCTGTTCGCGGCGTCTGGTCGGAGCGGGTTCGGAGCATGTTCGGAGCGGTCTCGGACTGCGTTCGGCGCCGGGCCCATTGGCACGGCAACGCAGAGGTTTCGCAAGGATTGAATTGAATGGCAGGCGCAGCACGTTGGCAAGGTCTGGCGCAGATTTCGTGGCAGGGGCAGCACTTTCGCAATTTCAAGTTTTCCCAAGGCTTGAAATGCGTGGCAGGCGCAGCACTTTCGCAAGGCCACGTACAGATTTCATGGCAGGTGCAGCACTTCCGCAAGGTCAAGTACAGATTCGGCGCAGCACTTTCGCAAGGTCAAGTACAGAATTCGTGGCAGGCGTCAAGTGCAGAATTCGTGGCAGGCGCAGTACTTTCGCAAGGTCAAGTAAAGATTTCGTGGCACTTCCGCAGCTGGGGCTTAAAAATCGCAACTTTTAAGTACGAAAGTAGTGGGGCTCGAAAATCGCAACTTTTAAGTACGAAAGTAGTACGCGAAGTCCACTTTCGCAGCTGGGGCTCGAAATCGCAACTTTTAAGTACGCGAAGTCCACTTTCGCAGCTGGGGCTTGAAAATCGCAACTTTTAAGTACGAAAGTAGTACGTGAAGTCCACTTTCGAAAATCGCAACTTTTAAGTATGAAAGTAGTACGCGAAGTCAACTGTCGGGGATTGAAAATCACAACTTTTAAGCGGAGATATAAATGGATAGATAGATAGATCGATAATCCATAGACAGATAAAGAGATAGCTAGAGAGATAGATAGAAAGAGAGATAGACAGAGAGATAGATAGATAGATAGATAGATAGATAGATAGATAGAGAGAGAGAGAGAGAGATGATAGATAGATAGACGGAGAGAGAGATAAAGAGATAGAGAGATAGATAGATAGATAAATAGATAGCGAGAGAGAGAGAGATAGATAGATAGATGAATAGAGATAGAGAGAGGAAAGAAAGGAAGAAAGGAAGAATGACGGAGAAACAGGAAACAATGAAAAGGAAGAAGAAGAGAAAAAGAGTCAAGAAAAGAAAGAGAAAGAGAACTATAGTTTTTATATTTTTGAAACTTCCGCCCACCGGCTTCGCCGGCTTTACTGGTAGTAGGGACTGGGATGTTCACGGGGGGCACGGGATTTTGACCCATGGTCAAGTGGAAAAGGAGTATCAACGGGAAGGTACCGATTCCTCGAATTCTTTAATGAGGTTTCGATGCGAGCAGTGACAGCCCAGGAAGCAGCCGGCGTGCGCCTACAACCCTTTCAAGATGCTTCCTGCTGTGGAAGAGGTCTTGAGCGAGGCTGGACCAAATGAACGGGCACATCCAACAAGTAGAGCACTTCTTGGAAAGCACAAATGTAGCACGACTTGCAATGTAAGTGAGCAGAGAATTTTGCAGATGGATTCAGGCTTCATACCCATGAATTGCCACTGGTCCTGCAGGCTTTGCCAGCCAATTCTCATCAGACCCTCTCCGGTCGCGTGCGGATACTGCTCACGCGGGTGTCCTTCAAGTATCCTTTCTTGACAGCTGAAGTGGTGAACACATTCAGCAGCACAGAGGATGTTTTTCATGCGCTCCGGGCTTCATGCCACGTGCCGAGTCTGGGCAGACTAGAGGGCCCTTGAGTTTGCCAGCCCAGAAGACATGAAGCTAAGACGGCCAATTTCACTTCCTGTGCGGCAGAGGGAGTTGAAAGTCGAAAGCGCCTCGTGTTGGAAGTCGTTTCTGGTAATGTGCTCTTTCTTGCCGCCGCAGGCGTCCGAAGTTGAAATGGCGCCCGGCTGTTGACAAAAACTGTGCTCAGCTGCGTTTGGCCCAGGATTGTTGGCGGCATGGGGCCTTACTGCTACGACAAGCACGCGTACTTCGATGGTATGTTCTGGCCACAAGTTCTGGTGCCCTGGAAAGGCCGGGGGAAACGGGTGCAGGCAATAGTGTGCCTGCTTGAATATGTTTTTCCCCCCTCCCCCCAAGTGAACAGTTCCTGTTTAGTTGGGTTTGGGCATCTTGATATCTTGAGTTGGGCCATTAGTAATACTGATTTTAGTACCGGTCATGGGATTCCAAAGCGATTTTGTGCAGTTTGAGTCGGGCCCAAGCCAAGCACCCGGTAGAATCAGAAGTTCAGAAGCGCCTGAGAATTTCCACCAACACCAGTTGATCCTGAAAACAGTGCCATCAAAGGTGCCCCTTGTGGGGCTGGTTTTTCTTTTTGTTGTTTTGTTTTTAGAGTTTGGGAACCCTTCCAGGCGGTTTCCTTTTGGTTTCATTTCAAAATCCAAAAAGAGGTCCTCGATTTTGATACACACCCACAATATGACAAGATATGAAAAGATATGCACAGAGACATGGGCTCAGTTCTATGATTCCGGACCCCACAGTCACAGATCCAACGTTTTTTTGGGAAGAACCTTCTATAGCGCATCCCCCAAGAAAAAGCGGGTCCGACATTCGCCTATCTCCATTTCTCACTTGAGAGAGCCGGTTTTTGTACTTTTGGCCGAAAAGACTGTTCGAAAGTTGCTCCCAAAAAAAAGCCGGATCTGTGACTGTGGAGTCCACGAATGGTTGATCTTCCGCGGTCAGCGCCTTTTTCAGCGCAGCATTTTCCTCCGCCGGCGACCGGAGCGCCGGGAGCGACCGGAGCTGCGCGTGCGAGGCACCGGGGCGGACTTCGTGGTGCGCGTAGCGGCGCTGCTGCGGAACCTCTCCAGCGACATCAAGGCGCCCCTGGTGCCGGCCTGGTGGCCCCCTGTCCGCACGAGTGAGTCAGGCCGCACGAGTCCGCATGAGCCGAGCCTCCAGAGAACGTAGGCGGTATGCGGTGTATGCGTCGTTGAGCGCAGTGCGGTGTGTTGCATTTGAGGTCGATCTTTCCACCCCAGGAAGATGTGTTGCGAGGCCTGTATTGGCAGGGCCACAAGCTCAGTGGCATCATTGCGACAAAGATTTATGACTTGTTGTGTCCAGCGAGACATGGTCAATTTTTAGCAGGTCTTCCCCATACCAAGGATACCGCGACGCCGCCCGCTGGTTTGCCAGAAATCCGGAGGGCACGTTTGACTGCCTCTCTTGCAGGGCATCTGCCCTTGGGCTGCAAATCCAATGCTGCTCATGATGCCATGCTGCATGCAATGCTCGCGTGAGGGTCAGTAGGCGCGTAAGATCTCGAGCATGAGCTTGCCGGACAGATTCGCCTTTCCCCGCGACTCAACCGTGCGCCGCACGAATATAGCTGGCTGTGTCTCAATTGTTGAGGGTACCCTTTTTTGGTAGAAAGCAACAAGAGGAAACCCTTTTTGGTTGTTGAGGGTACCCTTTTTTTGGTGTGGTGAAGCGGAATTCCACGAAGGCCAGAAGCACCCCCTTTTTCAGGCCACTCCCACTGGCCTTCGCCGGCGCCCCTCTGGCAAAGGCGGGGCTCTCAAGCTCCGACGTGGACCAAAGCCTGCGGCCCGAGTTCTGGTGGGTTAAATTTGGCCTATGCCAAAAAGTTGGACCATGCTGCAAATTATGGATTTTGTCTAGTACACAGCTGATGGGAGGCGAATATGGTCAAAAAGTCTCCAGTCTATGGGAGGGACATGGGGGGATATGGGGGGGCTAGTTTTGCGAAACGTTTCAATGAAAACCTGAGATTTCGCCATCTCCTTGCCACAAACACTTCGCGTATGTTTTATTTGAGCGAGCGCCAGGTCGGGAGGCCAAGGATGCGGCAGAGGAGCTGAGTGAGGAGAACCAAAAGGCCACGGCATGGTGGCTTGGACTGGAGTCGTCGGAAGGTCGGTGGTCTGTCGGCATCGAAGAAGGGTGCGTTTTAAGGTAGAGAATCAACAAGTGTCATTCGGCCATTCTGGTTGTTTCTGCAGTACGCCAATTTTAGACTTTGACCTTGGAGCTGAAGAAAAAGCTTAGATTCGGCCTGTTGTGGCAGAGGATTAGTTGGTCACATGGCTTCCTGAGGGCTCCATTTCAGTCCGAGGTCCACGTTGCAAAAGATGCTGACAAAGACTCCAGCAGAAGCTCCCCTCCCTGATGTCGATCCGGTTACTGGCCGCTTGCCTACCAGTGGCTGAGAGGTCGGGGGGCGGATCATCGAGTCCAAGCGGCTTGTGAAAGCTGAGGCAAATCGCCAGCAGATTACATCGCGATCATGGAGGAAGCAATGAGGAGGCAAACCACTTTCGTTGGCCTCCTGTCGCTTGGCAGTTGCACTAAGACATCTTGAATGCTTGGATACCGCACATGAAAGTCCAGGAGTTTGCAGTGCTGGTCATGCCTAGGTCAGCCTTGGCAGTACTTGGCTTATTCTTATGGATTATCTTCGGCTGGTTGTGAACGGCTTGCCGTGCATGGTCAGCCAGCGTCACAATGCAAGCCATGTTGGATCTTCCCACAGCAAACAGCATCCGAACACAAATCTACCGAGGCGTTACCCTATGTCCAGAAGCCAGGAAAAAAGCTACTTTAGTAGAATGTGTGGAGTGGGTGGTTCTACTACCTGGAGCAAAGCCTAAATGAATCAATCTTTAATGGGTTTTGGGCACGGCTCGCTTGGACATGACAACACCTCAAGAACAGCAGCTGCATACCCCCTTGAAGCCTTTCTGCTTGTGCAGGTCTAAGTGTTGCCTATCCACAGGCTGTGATGACATGCCAGCTTGAGGTTAAGTCAGACAGTCTCTGAACGATCCCCTTGAAGTTTAATTGGACGAATTGTCATACTACAATACATGCTATAGTAAGGCTGTGGAATGACAAGTGAGCGAGCACACACGATCAAATGAAATGACAAGTGGCAGACGCGACAACACTACACAAGGATTAGACCTTTGCAGACATATCCAGTGCCCCCATGGACCAGTGCTGGCCCATCGGCAGAGTGTTCGACCGGGATGCGCGACAGCCAATCAAACTGTAGAGGTTCGCGAATAGCGTTGCTTCTGCGGAGTGTACAGCTGTACCTAACAAGTGCCTTTAAACCTGGAACAGTGGGCAAACCACGCTAGATGCGTGAATGTTAGCTGCCAAAGTGTTTGCAAGCAATTCACATTACACGGCTGTGAACAAGCTTGCGCTGCCGCAGAAGGCAGTGTTGGAGCTTGTTCCAAAGGAACAGTGGTGGTACAGGGCGCACACCCGCGTCTGGAAGCAATGTCAGATTTGCACATGTTCATGCCAAATTCTTTGCAGACAAGATTCCAGATGGGGTGATGCACGCTGTGCAAAGGCGATGTACCAGCAAAAGCTATATTCAAGGACAGCGCGACACACTTCACGCCCAGGCGAACACCCGCTGCATTGACTTGTTTGCAGACATCTTGCCAAGTAAGCGAGAAGAGGCCGAAACGAGGCATGTTCTCCCAGCACAATGGCCAGTTGGCTGGATGCCTGTGGACTGTTGTTGAAGCTTGTCAGCATTGCTGAGCTAGCAAGTATCAGATTGGGTAAGGGAATTCGTTTGGTTCGCGCATGTTCCAGCATTGGCCGGCAATCCCCAGCTGCCACATGGCGATCTTTGGCCCACAGCCAGTAGTGCGCGTCCAGGGCAGACTGTGCTCTCGTGATCATCCCAGAGAGCGGACGGTTGGATCCGATAACCTGTCGCGCCTGTTGAGGTCATGCAGGCTTTACCGGGGTGCAGGGTGCCCAGAGCATGCTGCCAGCATGAAAATACCTGAGCAAGGCATTTGCCATTTGGGTGTTGATCAATATTCCGGGCCCCCAAATGACCATGGGTAATTTGTCCCATTGAGTCGTGAAAGTCATTTTTTGTGTGGTTACCCCAATGGTCCATCGGACCTTTTGATCAACCCCCATTGGCCTTCAATCCCACGCCCAGGTCAGATGTTCATGAATTATGGCCAGGCCGAGCCTTATGTGGCTTTTTTTTTCTCACAAAGGGAGACAAATCCGTGTTGACAGGGCCTCTCCGGAGGGGCCAACATGTTAACACGTGTGGCTGCATGCAATCGCAGGTTCTCCAAAAGCCTGCCGGTCAGGCGTGGCCTATCGAGCAGATGGACTCATTGAATTGCAGATGTCAGCATGTGTGCACTTGGCGGGTCTAGCTTGTGCTCGTCGTTCATTGGGAAGAGTTGGAAACAGCGGGGAGAGAAGGACCCCAAGGGCACGGAGACATTTGCCACTCGTGAAATAGTTGGGCCAGGTGTCAGCACTGCTGGACATGGCAATGAGACTAAAGGCCGGCCTTCCGTTGGCTGTGCAAATGGTCCCAGTCCTGAATCGAGTCTCACACGTCCTGCGATCTTGTTCGTCCGGTGGTTTTTTGTCACAATAGGGAAACCCGCAGAATGGTCCTTTTGGTTTCCTCTTGAACAAGCCTGAACGCCGGGTTGTCCCGAGCCATTTTGTTTCGTAGGTCTTGATCGCCCTCGTGATTGACCACGATACCTTTGCCGCATCAATGTAAAGAATGTGATTGTTGGCCCCTACCGGGATCTTCTGGTTCTGGGTACCTCCCAAAGTGGCGATTTCAATGGACACCACCGGTGCATCGCCGCTTCGATGGGAAATCAGGGCAGCCAATGTCCTACCTCAGGCCTCAGGAGATTGGCGGGGCGCTGCGGAGAAGTACTACGAGGTGTTAAGGCCGCCATTTGGGCTCGCCCTAGGTTGGACCCCCAAAAGTGGTGATTCCAACGGCTTTTCTTTTGGTTTCCCTTCAAAACCACCAAAAGAAGCGGTACCTTCAAAAAAAGACAATTTGCCAGTGGAATCTCCCCAGATTAACTTCAGAGGGGTTTCTTGTGTGATCCAAATTGGGGTTTCATGTCAATTTGCAGGGGAGGTTTCTGACTGAGGCCCCTTGCCATCCAGCACACGTTCAGCTGCAACGTAAACGTCAGAGACATTAGTCATTTGTCCTACTGCTTCCCGCAAATGGTTTGTGTGTTTATGTGTTTGCTTTGTTTGCTTGCTTGCTTGCTCGTTTGTTTGTTTTGTTATGTATAGCTTTGTTTGCTTGTTAGCTGTTGTGTTTTTTGCATGTCTGCTTGCTTGTTTATTTGTTTGTGTTTGTTTTTGTTTTGTTTTGTTATTGTTTGCTTGCTTGCTTGCTTGCTTGCTTGCTTGCTTGCTTGCTTGCTTGCTTGCTTGCTTGCTTGCTTGCTTGCTTGCTTGCTTGCTTGCTTGCTTGCTTGCTTGCTTTCTTGCTTGTTTGTTTGTTTGTTTGTTTGTTTTTTTGTTTTTGTTTGTTTGTTTGTTGTTTCTTTATTTTTGACTTGGAGCGTACTTGACTGGCAGCATCACGGAGCACAGGAGGGTACTGCATAGACCTTTGCTGCAGATGTGTGGCCAAGCCGTGCAACAGCCTGCCACAACGCCCTTTAAGGTAAGTCGTTTGGGGTCCTCATGTTCAGGATAGGCGGAGAGCCACAGAAGGATGTGACTCAGCCGTCATTTAAGATGAGTCCCTCATGCTATTCCCCCATTCAGAAACCACTCCCATACAGAGAGGCCTTCAAGGATCCTGCATTCGTTCTTTTTTTTGCCAGTGTGGAACCGGAGAACCTCACCAGTCACTTGAACCTCGGTACACTGTACCTAGCAGCCGGGCCGCCCAGTTGACCGGAAAGATCGAGTCACATGGCCCGCCTTGGTCGGATCTTGGGTCAGACAAGCGCCTTCAAAAGCGCCCATGACAAGCGGCTGTCTCAATTTTTTTGGGGGCTGGTTTAAGGGGAAATTAAAAGGAAACCACCAAAACTTTGGTGGTTCCCCCATTTTCCCTGGTTGGTTGGTGGTTCCCCCACTTTGGGACCAGCGCCAAGTTCACCCTCAGCATTGTTTGCGCCATGGAGCTGCGCCCAAGGGTGGAGACTATGTGAGATCTTTGGAGCACTGCGAGAAGGTGATCGGCTGCATCCCATGTGTTCAGCGGCTCATCGTTTTTTTGTGCGTACCATTTGGGATTGGCTTTGAAGGGAAAGCAAGAGGAACCCAAGCAAATTGGAGGGTCCCATGGAGACAAGCATGCCCGCAAGCTGACCCCTCTTGCCAGGCCTACAAGCTGGATCCGCGGTCCACAGAGGCACGAATTCTTGTAACCTTTAGTGGGCTCAATGGAAACCCCCACAAAGCTAAGGAACCGGATGGCTTGGAGCGACCAAGATAGCATGAGGGGGCTGATCAGAAGGTCCTTTACACGGGATGAACAGGGAGACCACCAAAAAAGATGACTTTCCCCACTAAACGGGTAAAGTTACCCATGGTCATTTGGCGGACGAACGGAATAGTGATCAACCTCAATGTGGCAACACAACATGTCAAACTTTTAGCACAGGATCTGAGGACAGTCCCGTTGTGAAGTACACACAAATGTTGTCTCCACGATTTGGGGCCGGAGGGGGGGGTTTAGGGCCCGAAGTTCCGAGCTGTGCTCGAGGCCATGAGCAATATCGGCACCATTTGTAGACAACAAGGCAACTACCAAGTCGGTGCCCGAGTTTTTGGCTGGCTTGGGCTCGGGACGCACTCGATGGCATAGGTGTCCTTTTTGGTTGTTTTGGTAGAAAAATAGATGGCGATTCCTGGATTCTGGTGGTTCTTCTCATCTACCAGGGAAATCCATCTATCTTCCCTAAAAGGACACCTATGCTCGATGGCCTATTTATTGCGTGAACTCAGGCGGCGGCAGACTGGTACCGTGCAGTCCTCCGGTTGAGCCCAAACTGTGAGCCAGCGCCCAAGACTGATGACGAGCATGGCTCGATGTTTTTGCTTTTGATACCCTTGATTGGTTTCAAAGGGAGACCAAAAGGAAGCCAACCACTGAAGGCTCGTCCTTTTCTTTTGATCCTTTGTTGGTTGGTTTGAAAGGGAGACCAAAAGGAAACTGACCATTTCCTGGGGGTCCCCCAGAAATTGACGGACACATTTGTCGCCTTCCATTCCGAGGACAACTCCCATGAACCTGGCGGTCTCGCTGATCAATCACGGGCTGCAGATCAAAGCGTCAGCCAGCTCAGGGGAAGCGATGACCGACCGCTTTCGGTTTCGGCTTGAGGTCGGACCCTAAGGGTGCCATCAGATGCTACAGAGAGGCCGGAGATTGCAAGCCTCTCGCTACACACGTACGGTGGACAGTGTAGCGTTCTGCCCCAAGTTGGATTTGTCGAATCAAGCAAGAGTCAAGGTCCAAGATTAGGGTCCTTGAAGAACACGACCTACACGTTGAATCAAGAGCATGACGATTTCAAGAGCTCCTGGCGGACAGTTTCTATCTGGAAGGGCATGTCATGCAGCTCAGCACAGCCAAACATGGCGCACACTGTGATCGTAGCGAGGCGCTGGTTCACTGCCCAACCAATGCAAATGCGCGATGCTCGGTCAGCTGTGTGCCTATGTTCTAAAGTACTATCTGCTTCCACCTGAGGCATATTACAACTTGGGCGTGTCCTACGCTGAGCTGCACAAGTACGACAAGGCCCCAAAACAGGGAAGGCGGCACCTTTTGACGCCCGTGAGAGGGTTGATATCGCGGAAGCTCCATCTATTTGGTTGGACCAGGCCCTGATTAACTACCAACTCACCGTTCACTTTGATCCCCGGTGCGCGGAGGCGCGTAGACGATGCAGATAGGAAGTCGCATGGGAAAGACACATCAAGCTGCAGCCTGACGAGTGCGGAGCGACGAGCTTTTAGGCCTACAACAACATGGGGGTCATTTTCAAGGAGCAGGAGAACCTGGAGAAGGCAGGGTGTCCTGTTTGTTTGTGACAAAGGCAGCCGACCGGAATCAAGTTCACACACAAGTTAGACAAACTGCCTAGCCGTAGCAGTGTATTTTTTTTCACGGCTCGTCCAACAGCCTGTGAGTCATGCTCAATGAGTCAGTTGCCATATTCCATTTTGAATCTATTTACGGACCGAGGCCTCTCCTGTTCAGGTTTTGAAGCCAAGCCGCCGTCAACCTGACTGCCTCCTGTTCAGGCTTTGAAGTTCTACCACATGGCCATTCAATGCAACCCCCGCTTTGCACAGACGCTGAACAACCTTGGCCAGAGGCTGAGCGTGGCTCAATTTAGCTATGGATTATAGTGGGATATGACGCTACCACGGGCTCGCCAATTTGGGACCGTTGTAGCATGGCGTAACGCCAAGGCGTGGCTTACACTACTTCCGGGCGACTCACAGAGGCTGGGTCCCGATCTTCTGAAGCTTGGCGAGCCGGCAAGTCCAAGTCCTGTCGATGGATCGACTTCATATGGGTGTGTTTTTTGAGGGTACCCTTTGCCTTAAGATTAGTTTGTACAGAGGCAAATGATTAGGTAAATCAACTCATTGTTAGGCCCCCCTGTTTCCAACACGCACCTGGCAAGTTGGCGTGTAGGCCTTGGAGTACCTCTCCCGGGCAGTTTCTGTGGCGCCAAATTATGTCGCTGGCTCAGAGACCGGTCGACCCGGCAAGCGTCCTTCGAACTGAGAGGGTCCAGAAAATTCCATGGCCAGCAGAGGCTCTGGCCATTTGAATGAGATGCCCAGCCTGGCCATGAAGTGTACCTGGGTTGGACTGCTGACTCATGTCGGGATGCGGAGGCTGAAGCCTACAACAATCTCGGCTGGCTCTTTTGGGATCATGGAGACTTGGCACAGGCCCGGCAAGCAGACTGGCAGAGCGCGTTTTGAGAGCTGAATCTCGAAGCTCGGTTTTGCCAACACGCTGCTGAGGCCTTGCGCATGTACGAGCGCTGCATCGAGCTGTCCCCAACATCCAAGAACCCATCACAGAACCGCTTACTGGCCCTGAATTATTTGCCGCGCACCCAGTCAGACCTTTGAACTTGGCTCGTGAAAGGCAAGATATGGGCTCTAAGGCATGGCGTTTCCCCCGAACTCGTCTTTCAGGCCTCGGCATGTCATGACCCATGTGCCATGCCTTGCAAGTTGGAGGGATGTCTGCAAAGGTTGACAGTTGACGCAGTTCAAGAGGTGCCTCCCAGTTTTCCGGGCTCCGCAGCCGAGCATTATCATTAGACAGCACGTTTAGCCCGATCTGTAGCCCACATGAAATCAGGATTGCCACAGCTATACTTTCTGCACCAGAGGAAGCAAGCCCTTGAGAAGACTGGCTTGCGGCCAGACCGCCACTCACGCTGCACAGCCCACAACTTGTGCATTCCACCAGCGCGCTGCTGGCAAATGGCACAGCCGATCATGTTCATCGGCATGATGGTTTGAGGCGCACTGCATGGGAGTGTGGTTCTGCGAAGGGGCTGTGTTACATCCCCCAAGCTTTGCATGCGAAGACGCTGGATGTTTGTGTGTTTGTTTGTTTGTGTGTTTGTTTGTTTGCGCGCGCATGGTAATATGTGTCTGTCTGTGTGTGTGTTGCAGTTTCACTGCCTCCAGCAAGCTAGCCACGCCGTCTGATGCTTTGCCTCTCCAGGTCAACGTCCCTGTGCTCAGGAAGGGTGGAGCCTTATGTCTTCGTACCGCGATGTTTTGAGGCGCGAACCCTTTGTGGAGCAGGGCAATCCATGAGCCAAATCAGATCCAATCCGATTCTCGTTGCTGGATTGATTGAAGCTATGCATCGGGGTGCATTCAACTGGTAAGTTTAAAAGGAGGCAGCAAACCGGCGGCTGCGATAACACGCAACCGAGAAACGCACGGGATATGACATCAACTCTGGCAGTGGCTAAAGTCACCAGCGGAGGGCAGCGAGCGAGTCTCACACGCATGTTCTCGAGGTACGAGCCCACGGCGCCTGCAGTACCAGAGCTACTTTGAAAGCAATGAGAGCCGTAAAACTGTTCCGATCTGAACACCTTGTGTCATTAAAGGCATTTATGCAACATGCCTGAGTGCCCGGTTGAAACACGCATGCTTCCGGTGCTGTTTCTGCAGACTGACTGTGGATACTCGCATTTGGGATATTCAAGCCCCAGCCAAACGCTCAGGCAAGAGGCGAAAGAGGCAGGATCCTGAGCACTGAAGTTGCAACGACTGTGACTTCTGCGATCGGAGGGCTTTGAGAGGGCTTTGGGAGGGCCTTGCACTGAATTAGACAAAGGTTCTCGAGGCACAAGGTAGCTGCTGATCATATTAGCGTCATTTTTTTAACTGGAACCTCCCCCCTCCAGAAAAAGACAAAAGTACAAGAACATGGCATGATGTTCAGTTGCTTTCCCTTCAGACCAATCCCAAAGGGCTACCATCAGAAAAGACAAATATGGCAGGACTGGCCAACCTGGGTGAAGCCTGGCCGTAGCTTCGGAGTGCTGCAGCTTGGCGCTTGATATAGCCGTTGTCAAAACGAATCGGATCCCATTCTGGGATAGGTGCACCACCCATTTTAGAACCAATTTTAGTGGGGATTGGGATGTTCACTGCGGGTACGATTTGGATTTTGACCCATGGCCATATGCTACTTTACAGCAGAGTTGCAGCAGACAGTGACATGAACCACTGGCTGAAACATGTGGTGACGCGGATATTCCACAGAGAGTTGTTGCAAGGGAGGTTGTGTTAAGACAAAAATGCATTGTCCCCTTACATGTTCACCGGCTGTGATTTAAGTGGCCGGGCAGAAAGGCCGAGAGGCAAATGGTTTTGTGGCCTATTGAAAAGATCTGAGGACTTGCATTGCACAATTGGCGCCTCGGATTCCTTTGTGGATGTTTCAGAGCGGGACACCACGTGGCATACGACGTGCGTTGCCCGTGGCACTGGCCGAGTGGCAGAACACCATAAGGATGAGGGGAGGCTCTTCCAACTGAACGATGCGCTTGGCCTGTTCTGGTTCTGGTTGCCAGGGCTTGGAAAGCCTGATCCACTGGTTAAAGGGGGATCGCGTCTATCTGTGAGAGCTCAGGCCTAAGCCATGCGTGGCGCGACTGTCATCAAGACAATTAAGTCAGCCATCCGACAAAGGAAGCGCACCAAGCTCCTTTTCAAGGAAGCCGTCTCGCAAAAGGGGTCTGTGCACGTCCATGTTTGACATGCGACGGGGTTTCGATTTGAACTGTAGTACCAAGCAGAAATCATGAGGCGTTCCTGGCAGTCTTCTACAAGGGTCGCTTGGGCAGCGGAGTGCTGCCGTCTGGCATGGACTCCGCAGAGTACAGCTGCTACATCGGCGACGTGGCTATCTTCAGTGACGCCATGATTCATGCTGCAGACGCTGCAGTTCCACATTGTCTCAAATTATGGGACCCCCCAAATGAGTCGTTTCCTTTTAAAATCAACCCAAAAAAAAGGTCCCACAAAGAAGACATCCCCACATGTGCATTGTTGCAGCGTTTTCCATGTTGAACTTCTGAGGCGTGACGTTGATGATGTTTGTGGGCTTTGGCTACTTGAAGACCTTCCTGAAGGCAGACCGGCGCCAGACACACTGGACGTTCAAGTGGCTGTGGCGGTCAAAAGCGTTTTGGGATCCCATGTTGGTTGGTAGGCGAATTCGCCACCCATGTTAGAACCTATTTAGTGGGCATTGGGATGTTCACTGGGGGTACGATTTGGATTTTGACCCATAGCCAAGTAAGCAACTGTCAACTGACGGATGACACTAATCCGCTGGTTGTGTCTCACAGCCGGCAGGCGTATGGGCTTGGAGCGGTCGGATTTACGTGCCCTGGCCGAAAGATGTAGGAACAATATTCAAATGTTATCTATACATATATATATATATGTGATATATGTATATAAAATATATAAGCATGTAAACAGATGCAACGTAATGTCATGTAAAAACCGGAATGCGACGGAGGCACACATCATGCATATATTGGATGCAATCCAATGCACTGCAATGCAATGCCAATGCAATGCAATGCAATGCACTGTGGTGTGGTGTAATGCAATGTGCGAATGTATCTATGCTTATTATGTAGTTGGACCACGGCTCATTGACGGCTGTGAGTCGAAACGCATGTTTTCATCGTTTGCAAGCCCGCCAGCACCCATTGCACATGCGCAGTCGTGCCCCCGCACACATGCCGGTGACAATGATGGTAAGACTGCCCGCTCACGCGCTTGCCAGTGGCACGCGCCTTTTCAGCGCTTGAGAAGACACTCTGCGCACACGCGCAGTCGAACCCCGCGCACATTTCGAGCTCACACACTTCGGCCCCAGCTGGGCGTGGCTCTGCCATGCCCTGACATTGTTCCTGTTTTCGCCGCCTGCTTGGCCTGCCCGCTAGTCATTGGTTTGGCCCACACGTTTACGCCTGCCGAAGAGTCGCGGGCATGGAGACAGTGTCCTGGTTGTCCTGCGCGGTGTTACTTCAGAGAGCTACATGGCGCGGGCTTTCTTGGTGGAGGATTCAAGCCCCGGCGAACCAATGGCTGTGCTGTTCACTTTCGCAGCAGAATGTCATGGTGGCAGCGGGTCCTGGTCTGTCACCTCCGCTACAGTGTGCAAGAAGTGAGGGCGAGACCCTTAGCTTTGCAAAGCGCGCATGGCGTGCGCAGGCTTTGTCGCCTCTGGCGCAAGTCAGTGGAGGAGTCTGACCTTGTTTGGATTCGGTGCAGCGGAAGCTTGCGTGACCCCGACCGCGGTTTTCTCCACCTTAAGCGGGTTTTCGGGCAAATGGCGTTTTATCCTTGGACTGACCTGCGCCGCGGCCTGTGCTGCACAGACCAGACGCCCGCCTCCGCGAGCTTCCAATTGCCCGGACGCGGGATACAAAAGTTTGGCACGCTGCGCAGCCGGGCGATCGATAAGTGCGGAGCTCTGATGTCTTTTCCCCTGTATATAGAAAGGACGTGGTTTGATCTGATGTCGCGCCAATTCGCCTAGCCGCAATTGCGCGGGCCATGGTTTCGGGCCGGAATTGCATGAATCAAGCTGCAGACCTAGTTTATGATGCGACGTGATGTGCCGTGATTTGATGTCCTGTGTTGCGATGTGATGTCAGTAAATAAGTGTCTATGTGTCTAATGTAGCGTACTTTCCGCAGCAGGAGGTAACACACTTCATACGCTGCCATGCAGCGCAACGCAATGTTACATACGCTGTGTGTGTGTGTGTGCGTGTGTGCGTGCGTGCGTGCGCGTGTGTGCGTGGGTGGGTGGGTGGGTGTGGGTGTGGGTGGGTGGGTGGGTGGGTGGGTGTGGTGTGGGTGGGGGGTGGGGTGGGTGGGTGGGGTGGGTGGGTGGGTGGGGGGTGGGTGGGTGGGTGGGTGGTGGGGGGGTGGGTGGGTGGGGGTTGGGGGGGTGGGTGGGTGGGTGGGGTGGTGGGTGGGTGGGTGGTGGGTGGGGGGTGGTGGGTGGGTGGGTGGGTGGGTGGTGGTGGTGGGGTGGGTGGGTGGGTGGGTGGGTGGGTGGGTGGGTGGGTGGGTGGGTGGGTGGGTGGGTGGGTGTGGGTGGGTGGGGTGTGGGTGGGTTGCGGGTGGGTGACGTGTGGCGTGGTGGTGGGTGGGTGGGTGGGGGTGGGGTGGGTGGGTGGGTGGGTGGGTGGGTGGGTGGGTGGTGGTGGGTGGGTGGGTGGGTGGGTGGGTGGGGGTGGGTGGGTGGGTGGGTGGGTGGGTGGGTGGTGGGTGGTGGTGGGTGGGTGGGTGGGTGCGGGTGGGTGCTGGGTGGGCTGGGTGGCTGGGTGGCTGGGTGGGCTGGGTGGCTGGGTGGCTGGGTGGCTGGTGGCTGGCTGGGTGGCTGGGTGGCTGGGTGGCTGGGTGGCTGGGTGGCTGGGTGGCTGGGTGGCTGGGTGGCTGGGTGGCTGGGTGGCTGGGTGGCTGGGTGGCTGGGTGGCTGGGTGGCTGGGGGTGGCTGGGTGGCTGGGTGGCTGGGTGGCTGGGTGGCTGGGTGGCTGGGTGGCTGGGTGGCTGGGTGGCTGGGTGGCTGGGTGGCTGGGTGGCTGGGTGGCTGGGTGGCTGGGTGGCTGGGTGGCTGGGTGGCTGGGTGGCTGGGTGGGTGGGTGTTTGCTTGTGCTTGTGTGTGTGTGTTTGCTTGTGCTTGTGCTTGTGCTTGTGCTTGTGCTTGTGCTTGTGTTTGTGTTTGTGTTTGTGTTTGTGTTTGTCTTTGTCTTTGTGTTTGTGTTTGTGTGTGTGGTGTTTTGTAATGCAATGCAACGCAACGCAACGTAATGCAATTAATTGTAATGTAGAGTAATGTATGTAATGTGATTTGATGTGATGTAATGTTATGGTATGTTGTGTTGTGCTATGTTGTGCGTCCATGCGTGTGTGATGTGGTTCGATGAATGTACTGTAATGTAATGCAATGTAGTGTGCTGTTTTGAAATGCAATGTAATCTCCCGTGTGCATGTGTGTGTGGGTGTCTGTGTGTGTGAGTGTGTGTTTGTGTGTGTGTATGCATGTAACGCGTGTAACATACATCACGGTGTAATGTATGATGTAAGCAGTCTATCATATGGAACCACATGTTGTTGCAGTCCTTGATCATATGTTGGCCGTGACTCACTGGACCAAGGATGCTGATAGCCTGCTTGGGCCTGCAGTGGGCCATGATCTTGGAGTGCTTCGTGCGCCAGGACCTGCAAGCGAACGTCTCGTCGAATTTTGTGGGTTTCTAGTG
Organism: Effrenium voratum; assembly: GCA_963377175.1. Classification (NCBI taxonomy): domain Eukaryota; class Dinophyceae; order Suessiales; family Symbiodiniaceae; genus Effrenium; species Effrenium voratum. Next base: position 173,684 of record CAUJNA010003818.1, read on the forward strand.
CCTGCAACGTTCCACCCTCATTGCTCCTTCGGCTCAGACTGAGCTGATCCTGGACTTTCATTTTCTGCTCAATGGGAACATGGCAGTTGCCGCGGTGCCTTGGAAAGGAGAGGGCAGTTTGTGACTCCGTTCGGCTGTTTGGAGCGATTAGCCTGGAAGGTTCCGAGGATTGACAGGGCAATGTCCTTCTCGTTCGAAGAAGACGAGCGCAGTGCGTTCAGATGTTGATTTCTCTGTTTGCGTCTCTGGTCATGTAAAGCGTGTGCCCGTTTGAGGTTCTGGTGTCCTTTGGCGCTCTCATCGGCGACTTGGCATAGACGCATGTCTTGGCAGGCGAGCTGGTATCGAAGCGTTGGGCATGCCCTTGTGTGGTCTTTCATATCTAGTGCGCAGAGTTCAGGTCGGATAAGTCCAACTCAGATAGTGATGCTGGTGCTGCCGGGCTCCGAGACTTCACGGATGTTCGATTCATTGCTTGCATCCACTTATTTGGCTACGGATTTTCGCCTCAGAAGTGGTTGGTGGACAGGAATCCCGACCCAAATGATGTCCACCAAAGGGTCCCTAACTAAAACTTATGCCCATTTCCAAGGATGGAGCTGCCATGCCACATCATCAACAAGGCCTGTCGATTTCAATTAAAAGAGACACCGAGCTCAGAGCACTTGCACAGCGCGTGCGTTGCCAGGTCCTAGTGCTGCATCAGTTCGAAGCACGGCAGATATGGATGTGGGTCAAAACCAATAGGATCCCATTTTGGTTGGTCGGTGAATCACCCATTTTAGTCGGGAGTTTGGTTGGATTGGGATCTGGGTGGGGATTGGGATGTTCACTGGGGGTACGATTTGGATTTTGACCCATGGCCACCTATGACTGACGTGCGATCGGGTTGGAGGTTGGCCTTAGGCTCACGTCCTAGCCTCACTTTTTGCAAGGCTTGGGCTCCAAAAATGGCTGCGGCTTTCTGGTTTCCCTGCAAAGCCACAAACAGAGGGGCGCCCTCAAGAAAAGACACGTCCAGTTATATAGGAAAGTCTTTGCCTTGCTTCCTTCAGGGAATATTCCGTGCTATGACCCATGGCCTATATAGAGATCACTTCAAGGCCAAATGTATAGGCCCACTTTGCATTCTGATCGATGGGCTGCTGGAGGAAGCATGTCCAAAAGATACGCCCTCTTCTGAACCAACATTCAAGAGGGCACTTTGTTGGACTTAGCTCAGGACGCACAGCCGAATGTCCACGACGAGGGCGGCACGATTATGGTACATGCGGCTCCGACCAAAACAAAAGGGGGCGGAAGAGAGGATTCCCTTTGTCAGTAGCGGGTTTTGATAGGAGGATGTGAGGGATGCCTCGGATGCAATGCCTTTTTTTGGACCTTGAACCCACGCACAAGGCGCAACCGGATCGTCCTGGATGATCCTAAATGAAGAAGTAAGTGTCGCACGCCTGATAGTCCTTTCTTGTGTTGCTGTTTAAAAAATCAGTCGCATGTTGCAACTGTGTGGGGGTACCCTGTTTTGGCAGAGTTCAAAAGGAAGGTAACAGGACACCCTCCCATTTTGTACAATCCCTCTGAAGTTGAGGCACTCCTCAAGGGGGGGAGAGAGGCCCCAAGCGCCCGGACGGGTGAAATGCCGCAGCCGAGGTATTTGGCTGCTACTTTGGTCTTGCGGCCAGTGTGGCTCTTGGCCCCGCCGCCAAGGAGAGGTCTACGGTCAATGTTGGGCCGGTCTCTTTTTGGGGAGTACCAAGCTTTTTCAGAAGAAACCAAAAAGACGAGGAAATGCATTTGTCTTGGGTACCAAGTTTTTGAAGGGAAGCCACAAAGAAGTCGGGTAGATGGATCTTAGCCTGGGTCTTATCACTATGCACGAGCAACCCGCACTTGGAGCAGCTGTGGTCAGATGTGCGCTTGTCAGGAAGCGCTTCGAAGTAGCTGCTACCAGTGGGTGTCTAAGAGTGAATCTGAGCAGGCACAAAGGGGCCCTACGGCCTGCAGTAAGCAGAATCGTTGGCTGACTTTGGATGGAGCCATGACGCAGCTGGGTTTTCTATCTCATTGGAATGGTGCGGCGAGAACTGATGGGAAGACGGCATAGCATGACATGTCAAATATTGGTTCGGAGGCGGACGCGACAGATGAAATTGGATCGTCCTTTACTGCGACTTTGCATGTTTCCTGATTCAGGTCTGACGTCTTCTCTCTGATTGGCACCGTTTTCCTGTGGATGCCACTTGTCCCTTCAAACGCTTTGGCCAACTCTTGGAGTGTGATGAAGTGTATGGCCGGTGATCAGCTCGCTGCAGATTGTGTGTCTCTATGTCCGCTGGCACTCTGGACGTCTGTTGTTTGTTGGGGGTTGTATTCGCATGCTCAGGTTTTGGCCGACCTTCGTGGCTGCCGGGCAGGTGACACCTGTCAAGCAGAGCAAGGCTAGGGACCAAGCCTGGGTGTTTTTGCGGCACATTCCGCAGAGGTGTGTGAGCAAACGGAAAACAAAGCTGTGGCGAGCTAGGCTGAGCTAGGGTGTTGGCAGGCCATGGTCAACACGGTGTTGGCTCTCCTGACATCGACGGTCACCACCTTTGGCGTGACGCAGATACTAGAGGACTGGTGAGCCGGGTTCAGAGATGGAGCGGGTGTACTGCTTTCAGCCAGGTCATTGTGCAAGTGCTGGTCTAGAAATGAGGCTGCACGTGTTGTACGTATGAGTTGCAGGACGGGAAGATTGGCACTCAGGCCATACAAAACGCCACGCTTGCCGGAGGCGAAGCGACCGGAGAGCGACGGCCGAGCGTGTTGCCGAGCGTGTTTGTATCGTGCTGAAACATCAGAGCCTCAGTCATTGTTTGGCTTGCTAACAGACGCGAGGCTGGAAGTTACTCCTGTTTGTGCCAGATAATCGCCAGATCTTATATAGCCAATGGACTCCGTGCGACTGGCGGTGAAATCTGAGCCTGCTTCCCAGGTGTGATCATTGGTGCTACAGCATGCGTCATTGGACCGCTGCACCCTAAGCCGGAGATGAGAGACCGAGATTTGAATCTCCGAACTAAGCGTACTGCATTGTCAAGAGTCAGAGCATCAAAGAGGACTCATGAGTCAAAGGTCCAAGCCATTGTATATGGAGTCGTGCGGAGCATGGGGGAAGTTTCTGGAAATGTAAGGTAACCAATTCTTGCTAGGCCTTCCCTCTCATTGGTCACTGGTCATAGCATGCCCCAGCAGATGGCTGTTTCTTTTAGTGTGGAGATCTCGAAAGAGCCGCCAACGATTCCGTTGACTCGATCGCTGTCAATTGACCCAGGTTCGGGGCCGGATTGCTGGGCATGGTGGCTGGAGCTGTGTGGGAGCCTTATGTTTTGGGCTCCGGTGAGGTATTTCATGTGTCATTTGTAGGCCAAAACTTACAGTACAAGGCAATCCGCAACTGCATGGTGAGGTCTACTTTTGCTTTCATCCGGCTGGACTGGTTCCGCAAGGTTGACACATGAGCCTGGGCTGCATATGTTTGTCATCGTTCACTTTCGGCCTGTGTTATGATCCACAATTCCAAACCAATATGCGTTTGTCATTTTTTATGTTCCCCTTTTTTCTTGGTTTTCAAGGGAACGCACACCAGCAAAACCCAAGTTTTGTGAAAACAGACGAGGCACCCATAACTTTGCTTCACAGAGCTTGCAAGGCATCCGTAGACGAGGGTGGAAGAAGCGGTTTCGCCAGGCGGTGTGCACAGTCTCCATGGGGTGCCGGGGCTGCTGGGCGGCCCCTTGGCTGAGATTTCTGATCGAAGTGGATGGCTTGGTTCACTTGGTGGCTCCTGAGTGCTTTTCGGGCTTTTTGTTGGTTTAGTGGGGGTTTCCATTTAACCGGCTACAAGTCAAACTTTTAGAGGGGGATCTCTGGACAGCCCAGTTTATTTCAAGTATAGGGTTTGCAAGAACAAAGGCTAGAAGCTAAAGATGCAGGTGTTAAGTGCACGTAAGCAGGTTGTAGCAAGATCCTTACGTGCGCTGTACGTAAGCGACTTGCACCGCAAAGTTGCAACTCTTCTGCCAGAGATACCGAAGCTTACTCCGCGTAGTACTTTCGTATCGAAAAGTTTCGACTTCGAAGGCAGAACACATTACGCTCCTGATGTGCGACCCAGAACACTGGGCATGAAGTGTACTTTGTGTATATACTGAGAAGCTGCGATTTGCGAGCTGCCAAAGGGTACCTGTACTGACAAAGTTGCGAGCCGGAGCTATACTTCATGTACAATGCTGCAAAGTTGCAACCTTTGAGCCAAAGTGGCCATGGTGCGCTTCGAGTGCTACTGGCATACTGGGAAGTTGCGACTCACGCCGGAGCTTCCAACTAAATCCAACGCAAGGCCTCGCCACGTGCAAACATGTTGCCACGCACGACTCGCCGCGCACAAGCTCTATTGTTGAATGTGTCCCCACGCACATTGACTCTGAGGCGCGCGCCAGCGTTCACTCAAGCAAGTTGTTGTCGCAGAGGAATCTATCAATATGTGTAGCATGGCACATTCGTAGCGTCATGATTCGCACAACCTGGGGTATACATTCAGACTAAGGCGTGTTCTCAATACTGGCTCCGGCATTCTATAGCAACACAAACATTGCTACTTGTCTGCAGGTGGCAAGGGGCGAATCTAAGTAGCAGGCGCCGGATTTTGTCTCGAATACCGAGGTTCCATGGGACCAGTTTATTGGCCTGTGGCCTGCCAGCACCTAGCTTTGCGAATTCCAAATGAATCTTGCGTGTACAGATCCGGAGCATGACACTCAATGAGCTGGTGGTTTCGCGCAGCACCACACGTTCTGGCTTGCTTTTGCCTGTGATCTTCACACCAGGGCAGCAACGTTGCTCCTGGCCGGCTCATCTGGTTTCCTATGCGGCCTTGCGCTGAAGGCGAGGGAATGGAAGTCGAAAGCAATGAGCCTTGGGGCACCACATGCGGCTCTCCTCTGTGAAAAGGCGAAGATGACGAGTCCTTTGTCCCGCTGCCGAATCGAGTTTTTGAAAACAAGCAAGCCTGTACGGGGACCCGGTTTGACCATTTCTCCTATTTGCAAATAGTACACTTCATTTGGCACACTTGCCTTGATCGTTTTCCAGGACTCTTCAGTACATAGAAAAGATGACATCCTTGAGAAAACCTACCCAACAGCTCCTGCAACTTGTCGATCCTGGAGCTTTTGATTTGCTTCGTGGCCAGGCGGTCGAGTACCTCCACGACGACAAAGTGCCTTGGCAGTGCTCGTAGAGCTCATGTGCCAGTCATTGCGTGGGTTGTCGCATAACTGCGGCTGCGGCATGCTGAGTCTGTAGGAAGATGAGGCGCGTATGTCAGTCACATCGCTCGCATTGTGTGCTCATTCCTAAGGAGCTGCAGAGAGTAGCAGAAGAACTGGGGCTTGAGGCGAGCGACCTGCGGCTGGAGCATTACAGTGGCTCAGCTGCGCTTTCTTGATACATGAAGCACAGATGCGTTCGTCATGAATGCAGTGGATCATTCTTGCTAAAAAAAAAAGAGGCACGCAAAAGGGCCAAAGGGCGCAGGTGGCTTGCGGAGCAATTCTAGGAAATGACAGCGCTGCAAGCTCGTTGGACCAGGCGATGCAGCCTACTGGCGCAATGCTGACGCACAGCCAAATATGCCGCTGGTAGAGTGTCTCGGTTTTATTCGATGGACCTCTTTTGATCAACCCTTGCACTATTTGTTACAATGTTTGAGTCCAAGCGAGCAGAGTTGTTCGTTCCACATATACGCTTGCTCACTATTCGGAGGGAGGGGGGGGTCTTCTTTTGCAGCGGAGGCGCCGCGCGGTAGGCAGTCCGCGTAGGCTGTTCAAAAAGTTCCTGTGTGGGCAGGTTCGCGTAGGCATGTTTTGCCTTACACTCTGCGTAAGCACTCTTCGTAGGCGCTTGTTGTGGCATGGGCTCGCGTAGGCACCCTTCATGGGTTTAAACACCCGTGGAGAATGCTTCCAGAGTATAGGGTCGTTGCACCCAGAAGAAACTCTACTCACGCATCAGGCTGTGATGCCGCTTCCTGCACCCACGATTGGGGCACAACCTGCAGAAGCGCGCCCTGGCCGGCGCTGAATCAACATGTTGCGTGCAATGAAAATTGTGTCCCATGCCTGAAAGCAGAGAGGTGATATTCCGCTCTGCTGCCAAAAAGCTGACGATTGGACTGACCCCAGCCACAAATGCTGGTGGTTCTGAACTCTCGGCCAATGTTTCAAACAGTGTGAAGGCTACAAAGCTAGCGTAAAGGACACCGCGAGCAGGTGCTGGCTATCTTGTGTGTGCAAGCATCAAAGAGTATGCTTGAAGCACAGCCCGGCTGAGCTCAATACGAGCTTCACGGATTCCTCTGTGCATGCGAACCCAAGAAGCGACGGGTGGGGCGGTTTCTCACCTTTGGCCGCCAGTGTCGCAGTGAGTCTCTCTCGCCACATGGGAGGCCCACAGCGCGTGGGCTGAGCGCTTTTGCCGCGAGGCGATGGCTGAAATTCCCAGGACCCATAGGGGCCATAGGCCATAGGCCGAGTGTCTGACAAGGATCTTTATTATGTTGGCCAACTTTGACGTGTAGTGTTTGCATTGAACTGGATGATGCAGGTTGGCGCTCCATACACTAGCTGGACAAATTCCAAGGCGCGTTTCTTGACGCTTGGACCGGCTCTCGGTGTTTCGCAATGTCTATGATGAGTAAAGTTCAGTTTCCTTCCACCTGTACCAGGTGAAAGCGGCTTTTGCCGACATGATGGGCCACAAGCCAGAAATGTTGAATAGTGTCAGAGCCGGATCTGTGCGAACAATCCGTTTCAAAAGGCATCGCATGTGAGACGTGCCACAGATTGGCAGGTTCCTGGACGTCAGCTTAGAATAGGGTGCGCTGGCAAATTGTGGTCGAATGATTTGCCTCGCAGCCGCAAGCAAGCAGGCATGTGGAGGTTGATCAAAAGATCCGATGACATGGGATGACCATTGGAGAAAAAGAACAAAACAAATGATGCTTCCCGCTAAATGGAAAAGATACCACTGGTCATTTGCGGACCAGGAATTTTGATCAACCCCTATGTGAGAGAATAACTTGCCACAAAGCAAGACTGGATTCAGTCGTTTTTTACACGCCGGCTCCTGGAGCTTGTCATACTTTGTCTCACACACTTTGCAGGTGTTCCCTAGGTTTGGTTGATTGAAACGTGAACTTGGCTGCAGCATGCCAGATACATCTCACCTGACTTTTTCCACCATTCAGTGTCCGCCTCAGCCATGGGTAGTCGCACAGTTTTCGAATCAATGGCAGCCAGAGACATGGAAGAGCATTATATGATTATATGTCAAACTTGGCCGGAAGTCACGTGCTTCCAGAAAAGCGCAGGTGTCCTTCTTTTGCCATGCTCTACTGGAGCATTGCAACAAGGACCGGGCATGACAATTGCGTGAAGAGGATTAAACCACATTCTGGCTGTGAGGAACAGTTCGAGATCTATATTTACAACAATGCGTCCAGAGAAGATGACAAGACAGAGGTCTTCAAAACACTGGTGCCGGGGCCATCAGAGCTTGCTGTGTGTCAAGCAATTGCTGAGACGAGCCACGAAAGGGAGTCTTGAACATGACAAAGCCGTCAGAGCCCCCAGAGAAGTTCTGGTGCAAGTTGCTCTCTCATCCCGGGAGCTGTCAATGTTCGTGGTTGTGTGACTCATTGTGGGATCAATGATCGCCACAGTCACGTCTCAGGCCTCCTAATCGGTGGAGGAAGGTCCTGGGGCAGTCTGCTGTGGAGGCATGGGGTTTGGGGACTTGGCCGCACGTTCGGGGCGAAGAAGCCCATTGCAATGTTAATGGTGGCGCGGATGCAACGAACACTTGCCCTTACACGTGTGTGATTCAGCAGAGTGCTTTGTTGAATTGGTGGCTCCCCTTAAATCTTGCCAGCGCAGGTGGCTGAAATGATCCGGGCTGATGAGATTGACATTCTGATAGAGCTAGCAGGACACGGTGCTTGACAGTTGAAGCCAGTGCTGCACTGCACTCTGTGAGGACACACTGCTAACAATAGGCTTGATGTCATTGCCCTGCAACTCGGCTGAGTTGAAAAGGGTGTGGCTCAAAATTAAACAGGAGGGGTTACGCAGGGTTTGGTCCATGTTGCACTTACCAGGGTTCCATTTTGGTACCGGTTTTTGAGCCACAGCCAAAAGGCAAAGCAGAGGGATTCTTTGGAGTCGCGGAGTCGGTGCGGGCTGGACATCTCCAGACATGCATGCCATTCTCAGGAAGCCTGCGCCCGTCCAGTCTGTGCCCAAGCGATGCAACGCACTGTTGCATCCGATGTGGCCGTGGGGGTACCATTTTGGGGTAGGTGCACCACCCATTTTAGTCTATTTTAGTTGGTATGGGGATGTTCACTGAGGGTACGGGGTTTTGACCCATGGCCATGTCATACTGTGTAACGGTCGTAGAATTAGTTACATGGAACGCTCCCTCGCTTTGCCGAGCAGCAAGGATTACCTACATTGGTTACAACAACACTACCGGGCGCTTGCCTTAAGCGCAGCCAATGCTGCACTGAGCAGCTTCACATTCAGCGGGCAATACAATATTTCGGCAGTGCTAGTGTAAATTCACGCCCGTCAAACATTGACTTGGCCATTTGGAGGAAAAGCGTATGGCATGCGACAAGAAAGGCCACAGCCTCCTTTCCTTGACACTTGGCTTATCCAAAGTGTGATGAGGTCCATTTTTGGGGGCTGATGGTGTCAAACCATGCGTAGAATTCCAAAGGGCCAATCCCAAACGCCAGAGAACGGCAAGCGGAAAAGGGATTTCCATGCCATGCCTTGCACCTCTTGCAGGCTTGGCGCCATCGACTACAGATTGGTGGACGAGGTGGTTGATCCGCTTGGTGGCCTAGCGCCAGCCGCAACAGAAAATGATCCTGTCTGACAAACGGGGTATGGAGGATATGGCTGTGTTTTTTTGTTGGGGACCCCCTAAAATTGCGATTTGTTTTTCTGCTTTTTTATGATAAAAAAGGGTACAAAGAAGACACATCCGCATGACTTCTGAGGATCGACACTACTCAGCCATTTAGCGAGGAGCTGGTGAGAATTCCCGGGCAGCCAGCTTGGCATCGCGTTTTTGCAGTAAGTGTGGGAGAGAGGATCAGAGGCCCTGCTTAGCACAGTAACTTGAGAGTGAAGGTCCTGGCCCAGGTGCTTCTTGTGCTACACACCGCCAACTCGAATACCGGAGGTGGAGTGGTGGCCTCAAAGCAAGCCTTGAATGGCAGGCCTGCCCGCTCAAAGATGGTTGGAGATGTTTCAGCCTGTGGTGCTATGGCCGTCGGTCGAGAATGAAGTAACCCCAAAATGGAACCCTAATGGAAACAAGGGCAGAGATGGTAAATTGGTAAATTGTAAATGGTAAAAGGGCAGAATGCAGTAGCCCCGGTAAATGGTAAATTGGAACCTGAAATCCCTTTCCTGGTTTTATTTTTCACCCAGAGTCGTGATTTCCCATGAAAGCAGAGTGAGGGCGCTGCCTGCACTCCGTGGATATGTGACCTTTGGCAGCCAGCAGCCTGGAAGCGCCATGCGAGAGAGGCAGAGAATGAGAAATGGAATGATCCTTATAAACCGTCCAAGTGGTTGCCCTTAAGGAGACCAATTCCTGGGTTCATTCAACCACATTCCCTACTTATCGCACCAGCAAGTCACAGGGAGACTGGTTCCTGTGCGGAATTGCATGGATGTCGCTGGCACTGCAAAAACTGCCCAGGTTTCAGCTGCTTGGCAAAGGTGGGTGAGCCAGTTGTGGCCTTGTGGGCGCGATGCCTGCACGAGGCGCATCTGGTGAATTGCTCATGTGCCACCTGACGAGCAAACCAGAATTAGGTGCGGCCGCCTTTGTTCTTTACCTTGGTTTGGGTAGACCATGTTAATACCTGGGTTTGATAGTGACTCATTTGCTGCCATAATTCCGGGCTCACTTCCTTCACTGTTCAAGCCCTCTCCCTCAGCAGCCTCCCTTAGCTCCAACCATCCACGGGGCTGGGGCTCTTCTAGACTTCGCCTTGCGGGCCTAGAAGCATGAAGCCCTCGGCCACGTATTCCGAGCAGCAACAATTGTAGAGTCGTTCGCGCCCCGTGGGGGTGAGCACAGACGTCCTCTCCTCCTTTTCCAACAGCTGGCACCGGTCCATCCCCCGCGTTCAATGATTGACCGCACTTCAAGCCTTCAAGCTACTCTTGGCGCTTGGCTCTTGCCTTCCCGGTTGATTCTCAGGTTGGATCTTGGGAAGCCTGTCAGGTGCCGAACAGCAGGCTGCTGGTGAAGAACAAGGGTTTCTACTCCCCAGATGTCCAGGCCTTGCCCTGAGGCTTAAAGCAAAGTGTACCTCAGAACCGGGAGACATGAACAACACTTTGCCTGGGATGCCGCTCTTGAGGCCACCTTCATTGCAAAGTTCAAGGCGTACGGCATTCCCGAGCATCGGCCCAGCTGGCTGAAGTCTCCGACAAGTCAGAGCTTCCCTGATCTTCAGCCACGCATCTTTGCCAGGCTGAAGCTCATGGCTTTGGCGCCGACGTCCTACGAGCACTTGAACATCTACAACGAGGTGCCCAAAACCATGGGGCTCTTCACTGATTCGCTCGCAATGCAAGTGAGGGTTGTGGGAGCGCAAGGGGTTTATCCCCACTGTGATACAAGGGAATTTCCCCTGACAGGGGTTGGGGAAGCCCTTGTTGTATCACAGCGGTCATTTCAACCACTGCCCTGCTGATGACCACTGAGAGCGCAGGTGGACATTGCGCTTGACACCTTCCCATACTCCAACACCACCACCACCTGCGAGTCTTTGCTCATGGGCCTGCAGCTCAATGATCGATGTGCAGACATGTGGCCGTGGGTCAAAACCAATGGGATCCCATTTTGGGGTAGGTACACCACCCATTTTAGAACCTATTTTAGTGGTTGGATTGAATCGGATGTTCACTGGGGCTACGATTTGGCTTTGGATTTTGACTCATGGCCATGTGGGAGCCCGGGCCCGGCGGCCCGGCAGTGAGGAGTGCCAGCGGTGTGTTTGGTGGGCAGCA
>CAUJNA010003818.1:189821-209821 GCA_963377175.1 Effrenium voratum
TCTGATTCGCTTGAGAAGGTATGGCAAGAGTTCCTTGAAGCATGAGGCCGCCATGCCGCTCATAGGCTGCACGCTGTCACCACCTCAGCAGATTCAGTTGTAGATGTCCAGGGCTCCTCAGAAGATAGAGCTTCGTTTGTTTCCGCATGAACTTTTCCACCAGAAAAGGACTTCACTATTTCAGGGGGTAATATTCAGGTGGGCCCCTCTCAAAATACGGGCCCCAAACTTCTTGGTGTCCGTTTTGGTTTCCCTTGAAAGCAAGACCCCCAAAAGATTACACCCAGGTGGGACTTAGACGGACCCCGAAGCAAATGCTACATATTCAGAGCGAAGAGGATGCCCAATCGGAGCCCGTCCGAGCGGCGCGGGGGGGCCGCTGGCTCGCCTTTCGGGAACGCGGAGCCGGTGAACTCCGGTCAACCATCACGATCTTGACGCATCCACGAACCATCAACCAGAAACCATCAACCTTCAACCTTCAACCATCAGCCACCAACCACCAACCTTCAACCATCAACCAGAATCCATTATGTTTCAATCATCAACTATAAATCATAAACCAGGTTGCGGGTACGTTAACGACGCGGCGCGCCGTGCCTCGTTTGAACCTTCAGGCTGTTTTCGCCAACAGCCAGAAGGGGTGTCCTGCTTTTTTAGTGCTGGGGTGGCACCAACAGCCAGATGTACAGCTCAAACACCAAGACGTAAACGCGAAACCCCACTAGCCAAAACAAGAAAGCACGCTGCCCGGGACGCGAGGGAGAAGCAAGCAAATAGCGTGATCAAGCACGCGAAAGAGTGACTGCAGCGTTCGCGCTATATGTGCTATGCGTTCTGAACGCAACCCTGCTACTGGCAAAGAGCTGGCGGCGCAATGAGTGCTCGCTGGGAACGCCTTTGCCTCTTCCCCCCCCCCCCACACCCCCACCCGCACCGCTTATGTTCAATGGCGTCTCGCACGTGCAGACGTGATAACAACATATAAAATGTGTGTTTTCCTTCCCGTTGCTATCGTGACGGTCAGCATAAACCATCAACCATAAATCATAACGCATCAGCCATCACCCATCACCTATCAGTCTTTAACCATGTGGTTCAACTATAAGCCACAAACCACAACACATGACCATAAAGCATGACCCATACCCCAACAGCCACAAACTACAAACCACAATCTTCAACCATCAACCATAGAGCACAACCAAGAAACCACAACCCATGAACAATACCCCATAAGCCATCAAGCATCACCCATGAACCATAAGCCATAAGCCTAAATTATGAGCCATAAACCAGCACCTCAACCACACGCCATAATATTTTAAAACGAGCAACATCATAAACCCTGACCCGCGGACCGTGCTTGGACCATACACCCAAACCATAGACCATGATTTTGCTCCACGAGTCATACACCGATCCGCTCGTCTCACTAAGGCCTCCCCAGGTGGCCTTTTGCGCCCGGGCCCGATCGATCGATCAAGCCGAGAGCTGGTCAGAGGGCAAGACGCGCCGGACCCGCTGAAGATTTGTTCCCACTTGTTTCAATTGCGCGGGTGATCGCAGAATTCGCAGAGGGCTCCATCTGCCGTTGCCAGCCCAGTGGCAGATAAACATGCTTAAGCTTTGAGCGCCTGGATCAGGGTGGCTCCACTCCGCTGATGCAAGCAGCAGCACATGCCTGAGGGAGAAGGGAGAGACAGAGAAAGAGCAGCATGTTAGGTTCGTTTGGACTGTCCAGTTAATCTATGTTGAATCTATCAGGCACAGTGGGAGTTCTCTATTTTCGGATGTTACCAGCGTAGTTGTTTGATCCTGGTTTGCAAGAGGAGCTGCCAGAAGCATCTCACGTTTGCACAAGGTGCTCCCTCATGCAGATGCTCGCACCCAAGCATGCAGAAACGAGAACACGGACAGGCCATGATGATCAGTTGAGCCGAAATGGTTGGGGGCTATGGCCAGTGGCATGTTGCTGCCACTGTGGTTGTCGTCGTGGTTACCGTCGTGGCTGCCCTTGCCGAATATTCTTGGCCCCCAATTTATTGGTGGAAATGTCAAAGCGGTTTAGTGGTTTTCCAACCAACGTGTCATCCGATGTTCATCGGACCTTTGGATCAAGCCTCGCCGCTCTGTCCGTCTGAGGTCCCACAGCCAATGTCGCCTGATGCACGCTCAGGCGCTGTTTCTTTAGATTGCTTGAGGATGTGTCCGGCTTCAGATGTGGCCATTTGGATCTGGCCGTGGGTCAACACCAATGGTACAATTTTGGGGTAGGTGCACCACCCATTTTAGTCTATTTCAGTGGGGAGGGATGTTCACTAAGGGTACGGGGTTTTGACCCATATGGACAATTGTCGAGCAAAACCTGACACAAGCCTAGAGGGTTGATGAGTGCTGGAGCTGGTGCTTGAATAGCCCGCCAGCTTGGCAAGTGGCACCTGTCCGGGTGCTTAGAGGTCGAGGGCCGTGAGAGGTGCATGATGCAAGTGCCAAAGCCAGGAAGAGAAGTTGTCCCTTGCACAGGTTCACAAAATGGGATAAATAGGGATGTTGCCTACACGCTGTTGATGAGACTGCCGGATCCATGCTTATTGATGGGCGGCATGCTTGTTGATTGGCATGCAATATATCGAGGCGTGCATCATTTTTGGCGCGTAAGTCTTAGCGCAAACTGCCAGAATGAGCTAGCTACGTCTTCTGCTCGTGACAGAATGTGCGAGCTAAACTAGAAACACTGTGGTTGAGGGTTGCAACTCGCTCAACATTCGCTCTCTGGTTCGCAAACACTCACATCAAAAAATGCACCGCCGCAAAATGCAGGAGCAACTCGCACAAGTCATGTACATAACTGAAGATAATAGAGAAACTGTCAAGCAACACACACACGGACAAAGAACAACTTGCAGGGATAGCTAGCTAGATTGGTCGAACGGCTTGGGCGGAATGTGGTACACAGGACGCCCAACACAAAAAAACACAGATTGGTCAAAAGAGCAAAAAACAAAGGGGGCGAGCAACATATGCTGAACAGCTTGCACCGATCATGCTTCAGCACATGCCTGAGAATCCACGAAAAACAACTTGCATGGCTGCACACAGCACCAGTTTTCGCAACCTGGCCGTAGCGTTTCCTGCATACTTGGGGGGCACCTCGTCCTTTTGCCAGTGTAGGCTTTCTGGCGAAGGCGTGCCTTCGAATCAAGTGCTCCAAGGCCTTTCCGATTTGTGCGCAGCTTCCAGGCCAAGGCTCGCTCGCCGGCCCGTTGCGCTTTGCGGGTCGAAGACATGCATTGAGGTTTCTGAGTTGGAAATTTACAAATTTACCATGAATTTAAATAAGGAACGCCCTGGAAAGTGGTTGGTGGACATAAAACCCCACCTAAATGATGTCCACCAGAGGGTCCAAGTATGGCTGTGGGTCAAAACCAATGGTACCATTTTGGAGTAGGTGCACCACCCATTTTAGTCTGTTTCGGTGGGGATTGGGATGATCACCGGGGGTACGGAATTTTGACCCATGGCCACATGTTTTCAGAAGCTTGGTTTTGGAGCATGTTTTGGAGCCGCCATTTAATGAAATAAGGGAGCTAACAAGCAAACTCGGAGGCGAAGGTCGGCTTCTCAGCACCACGTGTTAGCGGATAGTGTCCAGCTGTGACTTCCTGTCAATGGCGTTATGTCCACGGCTTCTGATGTCAAGAGATTTTGCAGTCACCCTGAATCTGTAACGCTGGCCTCGTCAACATGTAATGAGGCACTCCTCGTCACCGACGGCAACGCAACAATCGCATTCATCACCCGGCACGACGAGTAGCTCAGCGGCAACCGGGGCTGGCAGCAGGGGTGGGAGAGAGAGTGAGAGAGACAGAGAGAAAGAGCGAGAGAGAGAGGAGAGAGGAAGAAAGAGGTGCTGGGAATTGCACACTCACAACAGGGCATGTTGCTGACACTAAGACTTCGCCACTCCATGTTGCGCTGACAGCATGAGCACAACCTCTCAAGATCTCTTAAGGCATGAACGCGGAGGCCTTGTACGACGGCTCTGGAAGGGTCTTGAGATCGCGCCGTGCGCAGTGGCGCTTTGACAGAACCGTTGCCTTTGGGCAAGCGCCTTGCTTTACCATTGCGTTGGAGTTCAGCTAAAGCAAAGACAATTTAAAGCTGAAATCCTGGGCCGGTCAAGGACAAGGCATCCTTGCTATTTCGTTCTAGTCCCAAAGACCTCGTGGACAACGCAACCCGAACAACCAAGATGATACCATCGGCATTCACAGACTGGTCAGGGGCTTGGCCTGTTTGGATCAATTTCCTCGGTATGCCTGCAGGGCATTACGATGTACAGCTGCTATCAGCTTCCGGCATGTCGGAACCATGCGATTCCCGATGCACAAAGGCTTCAACGTTCAATTCCTGTTAGGAACAGATACAGCGATGGCGCGCATTGTTGTCGTGGGTTTCGGTGCCTTTCGCATTGGGGTCCATGTCTTTGAAGGCTCTTCAGACGTGTCGAAAAGCCCAAGGCTGGATCTTGGCGAGCACCCAAGGCTGGATCTTGGCGAGCAGGCCAAATGCCCAGATTCTTTTTGCAACTTATTGTCCATGGCGAACAATGGCTGCGCAGCCATTGTTCTGCCTCGACTGCTCGGTACAGAAGGTGCCCACAAAAAATACGTCGGCTCCCTTGACGGGCATGAATCCACGCCTGTCTCTAGGAACCCAATCCCTGATACCCTTGCAGCTCGCAGAGAGGACGTATGAGCTCTCAGCAAAATCGGGAAGATGTGGGCAGAAGCCATCACCAACTCTGAAACTGATGTAGTATGTTGGACAAAGATGCGGTCTGAGTTCAACTGTCCCAGCGCTGCGCTGCTTTGGCGGCCAGCCAATGAAAGCGTCCGATCTTGGCATCTCTATGTAGACTTGCTCACTGTTGCCGACACACTTGAAAAATAACACATGTCATAGAAGACTATACTCCCCCCCCCAAGACTCCCCCCCAAAACGGCTAAGTATTGGGGGGGCACATGTGCACACCGACTTGAAGATGACCCCAACGACCGTTTTGCAGCGGGCCATGGCTCGAGGCGAAGCCTCACAGGAAGTCGTTGGATCAAGTCGGTCGGAGGTTGAGGTGCCAAGCTGCGTTACTCGGAGCGACTCGTAATCCAGACACCAGGTACGCACCTTGGAAGGAAAGTAAGTCTTTGTACCTGTTCGGACAATGGCTGTTAGCAGGATGTCGCAATTCTCGGAGTCCTTGCAAGAAAGAAAGATGTCATCGGCATGATAGCTTCCAAGAAAACAAAAGAAGGCAGCTGATGAAAGTACCAACATCAGAACTACTATTCCAGCTCTTCCGAACGCTCTGGACAAGAGTCATTGAATGCGCGAGGCTACCAGGTGGACCAGGTGTATCCACAGAATTGGACGTGTGTGCGAATCATCGACCATTTTCGCTTGTGAATAGATGTTGAGAAATTATATTTGACATAAGTACCTGGACCTTCATTCGTTACATAAATGTGTGCCCCTTGGGTGTTTCGTAGCAGAAATTTGCTAGTCGGGTGTGTGTGTGTGTGTGTTTTTCTTTCGGGGGAACGGGCACCAATTTGGGTTCGAGCATTTTTGGCTATTGCGGCGGCTTCTCTCATATATACATGTGGAAATATACCCGCAAAACGGGCGCAAATACCCGCAAAACGAGCGCAAATCCCAAACACGTAACAATTGGTATTTTGCAAGAAGCTCATGTTCATGAAACGAGTGTTTTTCTGGGGAACGAGCACATTTTGGATCATTGGGCGAAAATAGTTGCCCCGAGCTTTTTCTTTCGTGACACAAATTTACGCAACAATGGAAGGTCCAGGTATGTATGATAATCATGCATGATGTACATATATATATATATACACATACAGACGCTACTCGTACTTGTTTTTGGATAGCCACTTAAGTGTTCGGTCCCAGCATCACCCCCAAAGAGCGACCTGCGAACAGCCCGAACCGGCCAGGCAGTGGATTTCTGCCAGACTCTGGCTAGGGCACAAAAGCATGTCGGCTACGATGGCCTGTGTTCGCAGAAAGGAAGGCGACAGATTGGTTACACAATCCTGCACCAGTTGAGATGGGTGAAACCCTTTAAATCGGATGAACCACAAATCCCAGGTGCGACATGGATTTGGTAACCCGCCACGCGTTGCTCGCTGGTGAGCCATCCTCAATACGCGAAATCAGCGCCATGTCCCCGCGGGAGTTCCCACTTCCCATGCCTTGTCCAATCGACGTATGGCCAGTGACAAGCTGCAGATTCGATTTGTGACTGCCTGGCACAGATTATCCGAACCGTCACAGAGCGCCAAGGCAAGTTGCAAACGCTCTGCAGATGGGCTTAGCAGAGACTCATAAACTTGGAGGTCCGCTCACTGGCCAAAAGAGCGCGATCGCGCTGACAGATCCAGTGGTCCGGTTGTAGCTGATTGAGGGTCGTGAAAGGAGGGAATTTGCCAGCCCCATGGTACCAAACACATGCAACGCCTCGTTTGGTGAGTGAATTCATCGGATGATCTGACGATTGTTTCAGCGTGCCCAGTTTCGTCGCTTTGCCGGTCACTTTTAGGTCGATCCACTGGAGATGGGTAGGTTGGCCGACAAAGGCAAGTTGCAGAGCTTGAGTTTGCTGAGCCCCGCTGCTGGCCAATCAGAATTAGGTGCCGGAGCCAGTCGCGATAGTCGGATGGACATGCAGGCCAGCGTCACAGAACATGGTTTGCGATCCAAGGGCAGCAACTGCAGCCGTGAAGCGGGTGGCAAGAGAAAGCCTTACTTCTGCAGCGCAGCTCTTGGAGGATTTGCGCCTTCAGCGCGCGCTGAACGTGATTCATGTGAACACGGCTTTGGCTGCGTGTGGAAAAGCTCAAAATTGGCAGATGGCCTTGTTCTTCCTGGACTTCCTGCAAAGCCAGCTGCAGCCAGATGAGTTCAGCTATGGGTCTGCGATGAAATCTTGCGGAGCCGCTTGGGAAACATCATTGCTCCTTCTGAATGAGATGCACAGGACGGATTCCGCAAAGACTGGCCGAGAAATAGAATCAGCTGCTCATTTTACGCTGAATTTAGGGGTTGCGGCACAAAGACTCAGCCATTCCCCGAGGATGACAGTGGCACCCAACGAGATTATCCTCAGCTCCTGCATCTCTTGCCTCTCCTCTGCCGGTCGCTGGCAGATGGCCTTGGATGTGCTGAGCTTCATGCCGACGCAGCGCCTTCGCGCAGACGTAATTTGTTGCAACACCGCCCTTGGCATGCCGTGGCTCAGGGCTTCAGAGCTGGCAGCCAGCATGGCACAGCAGCTTCGCCACTTGGAGAAGAATGCGTAAGGCTAAGCCCATCTGAAATAATGAGCAGGGCAGCTAGGCTTGCGTTTCGTGTGCAAGTGTGGGTCCGAGCTGTAATGATCCATGCTTCAAGTGCCCGAAGATGAATCTGTGGGAGAAGTGAAGATCAGTATGTATATCAGTGTGTATAGGTTCATGTCAGATATGTTGCAATCCAGACGTATCTCAATCCAAGGATTGGATGTATTCAGCTACAGCACTCTTCTACGCAGAGCGCCCTGGGCCCAGGCAGCGAGTTTGATGTTGAGAATGCTGAGGGCGCAAGTGGCGCCGGACAACTTTTGCTTTTCCTCGTTCGCCATGGAGAGACCTTGGCGGTGTGCAACACTGCTGCTGGAGCAGATGGCCAGGTGCAAGGTAGAAGCGAACGCAGTGACCTTCAATGCTTTGGCCACAGCTCACTGGCAGACAGCTTTGGATTCGAGTCACAGGTCAGCCACCCGTACGGCAAGCATCATTTCCCGAATGACGGGTGAATGGAGGCAGGCGACAACACTGTTTGCCGCGGCTGGACGTGACCTTTGCAGAAATGCATTGATGAACCATTTGCCCTGGCAAATTGCGTGGGAACAACTGGAGGAGGCAGCGTCGTCAGGCCAGCAGCCAGACGGCATGTATCGCTCAGCTGCGCTCAGCGTGAAGGACAGCTTTGCAATTGCAGACATGGTGCCAAGTCCGTTTCAGCTTTGCTTGGGGATGTGGGAATTGAAGTGGCTGTGGGTCGAGTCAAAACCAATGGTACCATTTTGGGGTAGGTGAATTCACCACCCATGTTAGTCTATCTCATTGGGGATTGGGATGTTCACTGGGGGTACGATTTGGATTTTGACCCATGGCCAAGTACCGAATGTTATGGGCAACGTGGATGCTGAAGCGTCCTTCGTTCGAAGGACTCATCCTCCTGGGCCATGGCTCTACAAGTCCCCCTGGACGCCTATGGCTGCAGCGGCATCTCGTCCAAGCTGGAGTGGCAGCAGACACTGCGGCTGCTGCAGGCCAGTGGCCCCCATGCAAATTCACTTCAGCCGGAAAAAGAGAACGGGAACACCCGCACGGTGCAAACGCAAGGGCGAAGAAGCAGACCTTGAGTCAATTCGAAAGAATCTGAGTCAAGGGGCTGGGGAAGCAAAGGGCGTTGGCTTGGGAAGGGAGACCCTGACAGGCCCACCAGGCCCAGTTGCGTGTCCAGCAAAAAAGCCAAGGCATTTGTTTTCTAATGGCACATGTGGGGGTTGATCAGAAGGTCCGATGAACATGGGGTGATCATTAGGGAAGCCACCCAAAAAGGATTCGACTTTAGGAAAAGTGTCCCATGGTCAAAACTGGGGCCCGAATGGAATATTGATCAACCATGACTCCTTGTGGCCCACTGAGACTTTGAGCTCAACAGATGCATTTTTCCCCAACAGCTGAAAGCGATGGGGTCTCAGCCCAGATAGGCTCCGGGGTAGTCTGGGGCGGTCGCGGGTTCGCTTCGGTCCTAGTTGCTGGCTCGCTTCGGTCCTAGTTTTCATCTCGCTTCGGTCCTAGTTTCCTTACTCGCTTCGGTCCTAGTTTCTTCGCCGTTGACTATGGTGTTTGAGAGGCAACATCCTTGTCGACCCCACCCCACCCGGCATGTCTTGTTGTTAGGTGTTTGAGAGGCAACATCCTTGTCGACCCCACCCCGCCCGGCATGTCTTGTTGTTAGGTGTTTGAGAGGCAACATCCTTGTCGACCCCACCCCGCCCGGCATGTCTTGTTGTTAGGTGTTTGAGAGGCAACATCCTTGTCGACCCCACCCCGCCCGGCATGTCTTGTTGTTCGGTGTTTGAGAGGCAACATCCTTGTCGACCCCACCCCGCCCGGCATGTCTTGCTGTTAGGTGTTTGAGAGGCAACATCCTTGTCGACCCCACCCCACCCGGCAGTTCTTGTTGTTAGGTGCTTGAGAGGCAACATCCTTGTCGACCCCACCCCACGCGGCATGTCTTGTTGTTAGGTGTTTGAGAGGCAACACCCTTTGCGTGTGTGCTCAAAAAGCTATTTTCCACTGCGCCTGAAGTGATCCAAAAATTGCGACAGAAGTGATCCGCAAATGCTCAAACTACGACCAAAGTGAGTGGATTTCAGCTGCGACCAAAGTGATCCAAAAACTGCGACCAAAGTGATCCCCCCGCCGTCTGGGGCGGCCCTGAGGTAAGGTTCCACGAGGGTTCCATCAGGGTTCTACCCAGGTTCCACCAGGGTTCCACGAGGGTTCCACGAAGGTTCCACGAGGTTCTGCGATGTTCTGCGAGGGCTGCGGGGTGGTGCGAGCACCAAAAATAGCACCCCATGCTGTTGGGGATATCACCTGGGCTTATTTTTTATGAGAAACTTGCAGCAATATTTGCCACGAGACTCCACTGCACATTTCACATTCAATGCCTCTCGCAGGCGATGAGACTGTCAGCAGGCCGGCTTGCAGTTTGGTAGGTGATCCCCGAAGCAAAGCGAGGTAAGAGGTCAAGACTCAACATCCATGTTGTTTGCTCCTGCTTTTTGTGGCATGCTGCGTTTGCACCCACCATCACCCATGTGATTTCGGTACTGCACAAAAAAGTCATCCTCCTTTCATTTGCGAATTTCAGAACAGCTCTGTGAGGGCTTGAGCATGAAAGCTCAGAAGCTGACGCGGGCTGCTACAACTCCGACACGCGGCTGAATTATCATGGCACATATAAAGTGTACAGCCTTGACATTTTTCGGAGTTTCAGGCTGCAAAACGATTGTGGGCAAGTTGAGGCGATCAACGCATGCAAATGGCAAATTGCCTGGCAGCTCCTGAATGCCATGCCCATGTTCCGGCTGCAGCAGGACGACTTTGGCTTTAGTGCAGCTGTTTCGGCGGCTGATTGGCCCTTCGGCCTCAGTCTCCTTTGTGGCATGGCGCAGCGACGCATTGCCGGCGGCGCGGCCTGTAATGCTGCGCTCAGCGCCAGTGAGAAGAACTCGTTGTGGCAGCAGACCCTCGCCTTGGCGACTGCCATGCCGTTCACTGATGCGACCTGCAGCACGGCCATCGCTGCATGCGAGAACGGCATGCAGCAGCTGGGTTTGGTCCTGATCCATGAAGCCGAGGCTATGGCAAGAGTGCATGGCGTGATGTCCGATCTGTTTCCCTTGCTGACTTGGAAACAAGTGTCTGTGGGTACCATTTTGGGGTAGGTGCACCACCCATTTTAGTCTATTTCATTGGGGATTGGGATGTTCACCAAGGCTAAGGGGTTTTGACCCATGGCCAACGGTTTGCGCACCGTGCAGGCTGGGGGCATGATACTGCGAGCTGGCTCTCTGCTGGAAGCATTCAGCCGTCTTGGAGTGCAAGACCCAGAGGCGATTCACGCCGCGCTGGTGCAGGCGCTCATAGATGCGGCTGAAGCCGCGCCTTCGTGTAGGGACATTGCGCAGCTTTGGCGGTCTGCGGGACTGCTAGGAGCCTGCAGTGAGAAGTTCCACAAAGTGCTTCTTGGCGTTCCTTGAGTTGTTTTTTTCTGCCTTGAGCTTTTTTGCAGTTTGACTGCGTGGCTCAACCTCGTGACGCCTCAAGACGCCGCAGTGCCAGGACACTCAATCTTTGTTGAAAAACACAATAATGGAGTGGGTGAAAAGAAGAAGTGAAACAATAACGTGTCATGTTATTGTTTCACTTCTTGCACCTTTCTGCATTTTTGATCTTTTCCAGGTGTTGCCAGCCGCCACTTGCTTCCTTTGAGGCTCACCGGGCGAACCCGGCTGAGTGACATGAGCTTGGAGCAGCTGGTGCTGGTGGCCTGGGGGGTGGCCGCTCTTCAGTCTCGGGTGCTGATCTTGGACCCTCGGACGCATAGGTGTCTTTTCTGGTTTTTTGGTAGAAAATTAGATGGCGATGCCTGATTTTTACCTGGTGGTTTCTTCTCATCTACCAGGGAAACCCATCTATTTCCCCTAAAAAGGCACCCATGCTCGGACGCCCAGACTGCAGGTTTTAGTCCTTGGTTGCATTCAACAGGGTTCATTTTGCAGTTGCCCCATTCTTAACCCACAGCCAGGATATGAAACACACGTGTACGACTATGCACAAGTATTGCAGGACATTACATTACCTTAGAAGCCCTGGCACTACATTGCATGGGGTTACATGCAGGCCATCACATCATATATGCGTATGCAGGTACGTAAATACACAGAGACATATAGTCATACGCACAGGCAGACGTAGTTGCTGCATACCGATGTGTGCATATCAATGTAGTATACCTTAGTGTATCTATCTATACGTGCATGCACACATGTATCCGTATTTGCACATATGCATAGTATGTATCTATATGTGTGCGTGAGTGTGCGCGCGTGTGCGTGTGCGCGTTTGCGCGTGTGCGTGTGCGTGTCTGTGTGTCTGTGTATATGTGTGTGTGCGGTGGGTGCTTGCGCGCGGGCGCGGGCGGGCGCGGGCGCGGGCGGGTGCGGACGGGCGCGGGCGCGGGCGGGCGGGCGCGGCGAGCGCGGGGCGGGCGCGGGCGCGGGCGCGGGCGCGGGCGCGCGGCGGGCGGGCGCGGCCGTGCGCGGCCGGGCGTGCGCGCGCGCGTGCGTGCGTGCGGGCGTGCGGGCGTGTGCGTAAGTGTGCGTAAGTGTGCATGTGCGTGCGTGTGCGTGCGTGTGCGGGCGTGTGCGGTCGTGTGCGGGCGTGTGCGTGCGTGTGTGCGTGTGCGTGCGTGTGGGCGTGTGTGGGGTGTGGGGGTGTTGGGGTGTGTGGGTGTGGGGTGTGTGGGTTTGTGCGTGTGTGGGTGTATGTGGGTGTATGTGGGTGTCTGTGGGTGTGTGGGTGTGTGGTTGTGTGTGTGTGTGTGCGTGTTTGTGTGTGTGTGTTTGTGGGTGTGTGTGTTTGTGTGTGTGTGTGTGTGTGTGTGTGTGTGTGTGTGTGTGTGTGTGTGTGTGTGTGTGTGTGTGTGTGTGTGTGTGTGTGTGTGTGTGTGTGTGTGTGTGTGTGTGTGTGTGTGTGTGTGTGTGTGTGTGTGTGTGTGTGTGTGTGTGTGTGTGTGTGTGTGTGTGTGTGTGTGTGTGTGTGTGTGTGTGTGTGTGTGTGTGTGTGTGTGTGTGTGTGTGTGTGTGTGTGTGTGTGTGTGTGTGTGTGTGTGTGTGTGTGTGTGTGTGTGTGTGTGTGTGTGTGTGTGTGTGTGTGTGTGTGTGTGTGTGTGTGTGTGTGTGTGTGTGTGTGTGTGTGTGTGTGTGTGTGTGTGTGTGTGTGTGTGTGTGTGTGTGTGTGTGTGTGTGTGTGTGTGTGTGTGTGTGTGTGTGTGTGTGTGTGTGTGTGTGTGTGTGTGTGTGTGTGTGTGTGTGTGTGTGTGTGTGTGTGTGTGTGTGTGTGTGTGTGTGTGTGTGTGTGTGTGTGTGTGTGTGTGTGTGTGTGTGTGTGTGTGTGTGTGTGTGTGTGTGTGTGTGTGTGTGTGTGTGTGTGAAGCGTCCTGGAGCACGGACGGAAATTCCACATTGCAGGGGGACTGGAGCCGATTTGCCTATCCAGTCCAATGAAGCTACGGCATTTCGGTGGATACCGGATCTGATCAATCCGGCGTACCTGCCTATTTCCTGACCCTCTTTCCTGATTCTTTTTGCGGTTTCTGTTTGTCGCTGTTGCTTCCTGTTCGGTGTCGATGTTGTGACCTGTTGATTTGCATTTGCATTCAAGCATTTTTACTGACTGCGTTTTGCATCTCGGCTAGTGAAGCCTCTCGAGATAAGTGTGTTTACCCACGGCCTGTCCGACATGGCGCTGTGGGCTGGACTCGCCATATGCGGGAGCCCCCTGCGAGGGGAAGACCGTTCAAGTGTTCAAGTTCAAGCTGCAGTTCAGTTCAGCGCGTTTGACCACGATCAAAGCTGCAGCTTGAGGTCTTAAGGTATTCCGCACCCTACTGGTGCTCTGATGGTTTCATGCGCCTGCACTGCCTGCACTGCCTGCCTTTGAAGCAAGGCTGCACCCACGAGGTTTCAGGCTCCTAAGCTTCATGCGCCAGTGACGAGTTGGTCAGACACCAACTCTGCAATTCGTAGCGTTCATGGAAGCTTTCGTCTCGGATGAGTTCAGTTCAGATTCATCGGCATAGCCACATGAGCCACATGAGGCACTTTCATGAGGCCACTTGACAGGCACCTCTGAGAACCCCTGTGTGCTCGCATGCATTTCTGTGAAAACTTTTGCCGTTGCCGCGGGGTTTTGGCGGTCCCCTGGTGGAATTCCCTCTGTTTGGTTTCGATTCGCAGGTTGAAGTTGGCTCGCATGCATTTGCACCTTTGACGCTTTTCTGCTGCAGGTGTGGTTTTGTTTTCACCCCTTTCCAACCTTCTCTCTCCCTTGCGAGATGGCTGGACACCAGCTCTATGACATGATGCATTCGCTCCTGCACAGCATTGCGACCGGCACCGCGTCCGGCTCACCAGGCAATTGTGGACCGAACTTGCAGCTGTCATCCCAGATGACGCAGCCCATGAACCTTGTACCGTCGCCCAACTCGCAGACGGCATCCTTCACACCTTTCCCCATGATGCCCTACGGCGGCCTCTCGAATTTTGGCAACCCGATGGCCATGATGCCCTACGGTGGCCCTCCCAATTACGGCAACTTGGCACCTGGCACCATCATGCCTTTTATGACTCAGAGCAGCATGCCATCTTCACTGCCCGAGCCTCAGCCGGCGCGCGCGCCCGAAGCTGCCGCTGCGGCTCCTGCCGCTACCTCCTCAACCAACCACCCTCCCCCGGACACTCGGCACCCTCCCCACTCTCGCAGATCCCGTTCCCGCCACAGGCAGCACCGACACTCCCACTCCCACACCAGCCACCATCGCAGGCACAACAAGTCGCACCGACGACACGACACCCGACGATCCCGCAGCTACAGCAGGTCACGTTCCCTTTCCCGACACTCCCACCACTCCCGACGTGCACACCACTCCACTGTCTCCCTCCGCTCCCGCTCCCCCCGACACAGGTCCCACCATCGACACTCCCCTGCACCCAGAGCCACGACTTCGCACCGACCCACTCACACTACTCATGATTCCACCTCCTGGCGCACTTCCGGGAAGGACTCCTGGCGCACTTCCGGGAAGGATTCCAACAAGTCTCAATGGTCCTCCTCACACTGGCGGAACCAATCGTGGGGATACCCACCACAGAACAAAAACCGCTGGGACATGCACCACCATGGCGCCAGCCACACCGGCCACCGAAACAACCAGGACAAACGATCGTCCTGGTCACTGCAGCACCATGGGCAGCAACCCCACCCCACTTCCCGCACCGGCCACCACAACACCAGCTTGCCCCCTCGCCCAGCACCTGCGGCGGCCTTCACTTCCACTCCCCCTCCCCCTCCCCCTCCCCGACCCACGCCGGCTACTCCTCACCCTCCCCAACCCCCCTCCGACAACACCGGTGATTTGGATCCCCCTCCATCGGAGGCGGACATCAACGCCACCACCACTTCCGACAACCGGTGGCTTGATCTATGGAGAAACGTCATGGACACGGCCAAGACTGACCCGCTGCGAGTTCCCACGCCTAGGGAGTTGGGGGAGCTGGACCCGCTTCCAGCCTTGGACATCTCCAGGATGGAACAGACTAAGGCCATTTTGATGGACCTGGACCCTGCCTTGCCACCTTCACATGCCGATCTCCTCGCGGAATGCTGGGAACTGCGAACCATGGACACGGATGATCCCATACCGTTCGATCCCAGCTTCTACCACCTCTTGGGACGGGAATCACACGGCATGGTGTTCGCAACCACTTGGTTTCCCCGACCTCATCCTTGGCCAGTTGCTGGCGGAGACCCGGAAGCTGGATCCGGCACGGCCTCCCATCACGCTGTCATGTATGTGCACGGCACCACCCCGGATCGAGTGCGCCGCATGTGCCATGAGAACATGATCCGACCCGCTGCTTGGAGGCCCGAGAACCATGACTACCCGAGCTTTGGATGCTACGCTCAGGCCACCCCCACGGCATGCACGCCCGACACGCTCGGCCAGCTCTTGCAGAACTTTACAATCGGAAAGTCTCAACTCGGCGCCATCGCTTTTGGGGAACTACGCTCCATCAATCAGCACAAAATCCTCGAATCCGGGGGAAGCCACGAGGATCAACACAACGTGCGGCGCCACTTCGCATGCCGCCGAGGCAAAAAGTGGTGCCTTCACTCCAAGTTTGCGATGCTGAGAGGCATCGCGCTGCAGCGCCCGGCTTAGCGGGGCGCAAGTGTACCATCTTCCACCCAACCAGGAAAAGAATTGGTGCACTGTTTGATCGCTTTTTTCTTTGCTTTGCTGTTCTGCCTTTCTGCGACCGTTTTCTCGCCTTGTGACCTTACCCGCTTGATTCCGCTCACCAGCTTTTTGGTTCGAACTTTTCCTTTTCCCCCGTGTTTTTCGCATGGCTTTCCAACCCCCTCGAGGTTTGGTTCCGATGCTCCAAAGGCAAAACTTACCACCGCAGCCTTCGCCCACGGCATCCCATCATCACGGCATCATGTACGGCAACAACATGGCCGGAAACCCGTGCGGGGCCCTGTCCGGACCTTCCTACGGATGCTCTTCCACGACATGGACACCGCCAACTACACATCCGACTCCCTGTCAGACCTACGGCCAACCTAGTCCCCATTTCCCACCACACCCCGGCCCTCGTCCTCCCTCCTTTGGCGGCTCTCTCCCCCCCCCTCCCGGCGGCAACCCCTTTCCCCCCCCTCCCCCCGGCAACTTCACCCGCCCTCCACCTTCCCCCTCCCCCTCCACCGCCTCGCAAACCAAACCTCCCCCGGCACTTCGACCCGTCCACTCAGTCCCAACACCAGCCGAGTTCAACCCTGGCGACGATCACTACGACACCACCCGCGTCGCGGGGTACGACCTGCCCAAGGTCATAACGCACACCGCGTTTACTCGGCAAATGGGCATCGAGGGACAAGACATCGCTCGCGTCCCCCTCCTCCACCTCATGCACGAACAGTGGAACAGTTGGTGGTTGCGTCACCTCGCCCACGGAGGCGAAGTCCGCATCGTTGTCGCAAAGTCGATGCCGGAATCAGTGTTTGCTGCTGGACTACTCAGCCAAATCCGACAACGGCACCTCGACCTGGACGCCCTCGCCCTCCATGTCGCCACGCAGGAGGGCGCCTCGACCACCAAACCAGCAGCCATGAAGCTACTCACCAACAAGATCTTCGACTTCCTCATCTCCCTCCGACCCACCACTACGGCCGATCCGGCCTCCGCGGCCACCATACTCCAGCTTCAGCAACAGCTTGCTGACGCACACAACCAACTCGCCCAGCAGGCTTCATCCCCCCCTCCCCCCCACACCCACCTCATCCAACAAACGCCCAGCCGATCCATCTCAGGCCTCCCTCCTGGACTTCGGCATGAAGCGACCACGGTTGACTACACCTGACGCATCACCGCAGGACGGATCCCCCGCCCTACCCCTGCCCACTCGCATTGCAGACGACTCCCAACCCCCCCCGGCTCCCCCCACCCTCGGCGGCAACCCTCTTGACCCCTCCACCCACGGCGGCACCCCGACCCCTCCCCATCCCCCCTCCCCACCCACTTGGAAGGAGCCCCGCGACTTGCTCCAACCACCTCCCCACGCTTGCCAATGGCTCACCAACAACTTCCCACCCGACATTTCCGACACCAAAGTCCAGCGATGGATCACCTCCCAGAAAACCAGCAAAGAGAGCAAGCAAGTCCTAAAAAGCTGGTCCAACGACTGCGCAAAATGGGCAACCACACTGGACTCCGACACCAGAGCCCAACTCGAACGAGCCGCTGTGCTATGGGGCATCCCGGTGCGAACCCTATCAAAACTGGGGTCATCGGCCTTGGGCCGCATCCTGGCCGCTGCGAGTCACTTCTACCAGTGACTCTCAACAGCACACCGACAACGACGCACAGCCAGGCAGCACAAATTTTGGCAACACCACTGCTGCCAATTTCTCACTGTCCTCCGTTTCACTCTTCGGTTCTTCCCAACCGATGACGTCACCGCACGTCATTTTTGCTCCTGGCTACTCGCACAGCTTCAGCTACTTGACGTCTGCCATCTCTCCTGTGGTTCCGGCAGACTGAAAGCCCTGCTTACTCGACTTGGCCTGGACAACCCTTTCTCTTCTCAGCTTGTCCCTTCAGCGGTTTATCTGAGATTCACCAGCCATCCAAAGTGGCAGACCTTTTTCTACCTCGGAGCCACTCGCACCTCCCTCATGGCACGGGACCACAGCCGACTTCGGAAACTACTCCAAGTTCAGCGACATCATCTGGTCAATGCCGAACTAGCAGTCCGGTGGTGGGCCCATTTTGACATTTTCCACCACTACACCTCGGTGCCCATTCACACTGCCGTTCCAGCAACGGACCTATTTGCCACTGAACAGTTCTACATCCAGGAACTGCAACCGTCTCTCAATTTTGGCTTCATCGAGAAACATTTCCGGCCACGCACGGGCTTCATACACCAATTGGACTTCTCCCAATCCCGGCACATGGGCTTCGCCACCATCTGGCGAAAACGCCGCCGACTACGACTACCCATCGCCCTACAACAGGCCTTCCTGGCCAAGCGCATGAACAACCGCCTGGTTTTGTGGCGATTTTTGGGCGATCTTGGCAGCAACACTCTACGACGATTTGATGCCATCCGTTACATACGGAGCAGAGACTTCCCACCCGCCGCTCTCTATGTCCTTCATCGCATAGCCACACACCTGCCTGAACCACACCACCAGGCATGCCTTTCCGCCATTCGATCCAGTTTCCGATTCCGGGGCCTCATTCCACCTGGCCCCTCCAGACCGATGCTTGCACCCTTCCTCGCCCATCCTTCTTTCCGATCCCTGCTTTTAACCCAACTTCGCGGGTTTATTCGATCTACCACTCGCAGCGCTTTACCGTTTCACATGGCGCAACCACGCATTGTCTTCAAGGCACATCGGAGACTCTCCAGTGCCTTGTTCTCACATCTCCAGGCAGCAAAAACCTGGAGTCTCGGTGAAACGACCTGCACATGCACCGACCTCGCCCAACAACACCCATCCCTCCCGAAGCATGACGGACACCTTCTTTTCTCCGGTGCAGACACCCATGAGCTGTTCGACTCCGACACTGCCCACATGCTATCCGGATCGATGCGCAACTCCTTCTTTCCTCCACGAGGGGTCTTGATGAGTCGCCTGACCCAGGCATTTCAACACTGGGCCAGGACCAACAACCTACCCGCGCTCGACCCATCAACCCTCACTACTATTGTCGAATTCCATTTCGACCTCCACCTTTCACACACATCACAGTACTTTCTTCACGCCCACGTCCAACGGGCTCTGCATACCCTGGAACCCCTTGTCCGCCATTGCGAAGACCATGCGGACTCCCGACTCATGATCTATTGTCCCGTTCTCTACGGCAAGATGTTGGAAGCCACTTTTGCGGACCCTGCCATCTTCGCCCCTCTGCCGGTCCCTGCCATTGAGATCCACCACCGACTACGAGAAACCATTGTCACCAGATTCCGCGGCCGCTATCCTTGGGCCGTGACCGGATTCGGAAGGCCAGCCAACGCCTACATCCTCCCGAAGAGGAAGAAGAACTGGACCACTGCCCGGCCCATCATCAGTTTCATTGGCGCCTTCTTCCGACCCACGCTCGACGCTCTCGCCAAGCTCCTCCACAGCATGGTGGCCACGGCTTGCCCTGACGCGTTTTCAGGTGGCGACCTCTTTGAACTCATGCGGTCCTTGCACGAGTTTCTAAGCCTCGGCCACACCCATTTGGATTACCGAAACCAGGACCTCTCCGGTTTTTCACCTCCATCGACAAAGACCGCTTCTTAGCAGCCTGGCGACTACTGCTAACCTGGTACCGACAACGACAACCACACTCCTCTACCACACACCTCACAGTGGACACACTCGACACCTCTGCCATCACCCGCGTCTACAACGGACGCCGTCGCCGACACAAACCCACACAACGCACCCTGTGGCTCGACGACATCCCCGAGATTATTCAGGCCACCCTTGACATGCAGATCTTCTCTGTCGGCCTTCGTTCATTCAGGCAAACGCGTGGGGCACCGATGGGATCCCCCGCGTCCCCAGCTCTCTGTTTGATGGTGATCGCGGTCGCCGAACAATGTTGGACCAACACTCACACCACATCGGGACTTCGCTCCGTTGAAGATACTCTCCTGCTCCGCTACGTGGACAACAGACTCGTGGTCGCAACCCCCAGGTGGCTCTCGACTCCGGCAGCCAACATACTGTGCGACGAACACTTCTATGGAGGAGACATCTTCCTGGAAACA
Source organism: Effrenium voratum (assembly GCA_963377175.1). NCBI lineage: Eukaryota > Dinophyceae > Suessiales > Symbiodiniaceae > Effrenium > Effrenium voratum. The sequence goes on from CAUJNA010003818.1 coordinate 209,578, forward strand.
GAAGCCGCCCTGGACTTCTTGGGGTTCCAACTGAACCTCACAAGCAGCACCATCTCCTTCATTCCCTCGCATGAGAAGCACAACATGCTCTCCGTCAAGTCAGCCGCACCAATGATACATCAGGAATCTGGATATTATTCCAGACGCACGCTGATCAGCCGAGTTTCCTTTCCTGAATTTCAGCGAGATCAGGATCTTGCAATGTTGAAGAGGTTGTACCTCCAACACGGTTTCACCTTACAAA
>CAUJNA010003818.1:214821-229821 GCA_963377175.1 Effrenium voratum
GGCGTCAGCACAGAACTCATTGGGAGCACATGGAACAGTGAACGACGCTGAGGCCAAATCCTACGAGGCGCATTGCGACCTGTCGCTGCAGCTGGCGGCTGGGTGGCTGGAGCGAGACTACACGGCCCTGAGCCACGGCTGGGCAAGCAGACGCGAGGTGAGGGCGCAGGTGTACTGGAGGACAGGGTCAGCTTCAGTGCTTGGCCATTTCGCTGGGATGTGACATTCTCTTCTGGAAGCATTTGTGCGGTGCGCAACGACCTTTTGTAAGAGGTACTTGCAACACTGAGAAGAGCTCGGCACTGCCCTGATTTGCAATTTGTCCGTTTGGTGAGTTGCATCGTGTGCAGGCGCTCCCCCGTGACCCGAGCTGGTGGCCGCGGAAAGCCGGCGTTGACAAAGGCCAGGGGCGGGCTCGGCTGCTTGTCGGCCGAACGTGTCGTGGAAATTGCCGAAGTCTACGTTGGTTTTTGTTGAGATACCCAGTGAAGCACCGGAAGTCATGCACCAGTCGGTCGTGCTTCGGAAATTTCACGGTTGCCCAAAGGACTTTACACAGCACAGCTTGCATTGCAACCCGGGGCCTCTGGATCGGTGCAAGGTGCGGGTACTGAGCCACTTCGCGCGTCCACTGGCACTAAGCCTCCTCAGCATTCGCATCATGACGGGACGGCAGCATCAGATTCGCACCCATTGCGCCCACGTCGGGCACCCCTTGCTGACAGACGGCCTCTTGCCTTCGAAATAGGTGAACGCACGCAACTGGCAGTGGAGGCTGTCCATGAGCAAGCCGAAATGAGTGAAGCACACAAGATTGGATGCCGCCTTGCAGCTTTCATTTGCCTCACCAAGGCAAGTACTCAAGCAGCAGCACGTACGCCAGCGATCAGCATTTGTCTTCTCACAATGCCTTGCACCGACATCGCTTGGCTTTTCGCGACCGCAAGAACCAGGTCTGTGAGGCGAGGACCTTGCAACAGTCTTTTGGTTGCGCGATCCAAAGCCTCACGCATCCCTGAGAGGTGACAGCGGCTTTGAATCCAGAGTTTGCGTCCGTTTTGGAGCAGCTGGGTTCTAAGTCATCAGACACATTCTCTGCGGCCAGAGACGGTGCACAAAAGATCTGGACATGTTTGTGGCCGATGGGGCCTGTGCTTGCCCCCTGCCTTGTGCGCAGTTGCATGTGTTTCATAAGCAGATGAACAATTGGAACATGTGGCTACGTGATGGAACGCACCAATGCTTTGGCGTTCAACAGCAAGTGTGGCAAATCAGCCAGCTGCTTAGGTGTCCAATCAAAGTTGAGGCTCAAGCCGGAATCTTGACTTAGCGCCCACATGCAGATTTGTGCTGATGTCCTATCAGAGTCAGGGCAGAATTAAGCCATGTTGCAGCATCAATGCAAACACTGCACTACCAGATTACAGAAGCAAACAACGTGCAAGAAGCCGAACAACTGTGAGGTATGAGCGACACTGAATGAACTGCATGCCAGAAACAACCACAGCCATGCCTTGCCTTTGTCCAGGATGAAGGGAGCTCATAGCATTGTGCTTGTCCTGCTGCCCACCTGCTTTGGCATTCATCCGCCCCCAGACGTTTGCTGCTCTGGAACGATCAGACATGTGAAGTGGGCACAGAATGGATCATCACCTGGCTTGTGGTGTGTGCAAGATTTATATAGCAGAGAGAATTACATGGGGTGTGCCGCGTTGCTCTCCTGCGAGCGCCAGAAAAGGCAAATCTGGGTAACCTGTCCAGATGGCTATCAGCCTGACTGCGACAGTGGCTGCATTCCCTTACCAAAAGCGGCTGAATGTCCTGAAGAAGCACAAGACCTTATTTCCTGGGTGCGGGCAAACGGTGGATTCGTGGACGCGCGCTTGCGTATTGGGAATGGTCCGTTTGGCCGAGGTCTATTTGCAAAGGAGCGTGACTTTGGGTGACGAGTTGATAGACAGAGGAAACATTATTCAACCCCAGTTGCAAACCGTCTCGCAACAAAATGATGATGTCCTGTTCGAATTGTTTGGATTTGGGGCGCTGTGTTTTTTGCGGTCCATTTGAGACATGCGCCTGAGATAAGGCCTTTTGTTTTAGAGGCAGGGCTTTAGCAACACAGGAGGATATTGCAACGTCGGAGCTCCTGGTGTCTTTGCCTTTGGAGCTAGTCATTACAGACAAGGCTTCTCCTTGTGCCGCAATTAGGCAGCTGAGGGATGAATTGCATCGAGGAAGATGCTCCTCGTTTTGGCCATACCTGCGGACCTTACACGGGGCAGAGGTGTTGGTACCAGACGCCTGGTCCTTTGAAGACCGGGCCCTACTGGATGGGCTTCCTCTGCCCAAGGGCGGTTGGCAGAGCTACTCGCAGAAGTATTTTGCAGATTGTTTGGACGGCAACGCCGATGCCTTGGTGCTGCGTGCCCTTCACCTCTACCACACTCGTGCGGGCCCGTTCGGCCACTTGGTTTGCACCAAGCCGTCCAGAGCCGTTTGGCAAAGCCTCAATGCAAAGTGCTTGTAGCCTGGCATCTGTTTGGGGGGCTGTTTGCCTGCAGCTTACCTTAGAGGCAATGCATTAAGGCATGAGCCCAATTTTCGACCTCATGAATCACGGCACCTTGGATATGAATTGGTGTTGGCTGCTCGCTTCTGCAAGCTGACACATGGGAGCACCAGAGACTTGCTGAGAAAAAGTCTGCACGATTTGAGGCTACAACAGCACGTGGCACAGTTTCGACTCCGAGCAAGGAGACAAAGGCTCGACACTTGACATGGCACCTCTCAGTAGTATCGCAGTTTTGATCGGAATCCACCACGTTGTTGTTCTTGCTTTTAATGAGCAGTTTGAGCAATGTGGCATTTGTAAGTGTGATGCCATTCGCTTAGCTGATTCACTGAACGCATTTGGACGTTGGCAAGCCTCGGGGTCCGAGCGTGTAGGCGTGCAGGTAAAAACGAGCGCATGACAGGTACCTTTGTGCTCCGCACAGCCTCCAACATCAAAGCTGGGAGCGAACTCTTCAACTCGCTGGTGAACCTTGTTTGTGAGATGCATCTTGCTGCATGCTGTCCATGAATTCAGCTTTGCGAACCGAGGAATGGTGTTGCATTCCGACCTGGAGTGGTGCCAGGCTTAGATTGAGGCTGGGGACTCATGTTCTGTGTGTATGAAAAGTTAGGAGTTCAAGAGCACAACAGGGCAACGGTTGCGCCATGTCTGAGGCACCTGGCATGCATTCTGAAGATTTTGATGGTGCACCAGAAATCTTCGGGACAGGGCTGAGCGATGTCGCCTTGTCGCCTTCCACGCGGATTTCGGGGGCTCATTGGGCTACACAAGTTCGGATTTGGGTGGTCACAAATTGGTACCCAACATGGATCGCGGGTAAATGGACGCCGGGACGAAAGCCTGCGGGCGGATTCCTGGTGTAATTTTGACCCATACCCAGTTGCTCAGCCGCAGGAGCTATGGCTTCCTGGAGCCACCGCCTGTCATGTGGTGGTTCCATGGGCTGACGACTGGCATTCGCCACGCCTGGATGCAGATGGACGGTGAAGGACGCGCCGTCGGGCGTTTGCTTCGGTGTCGCCAAGAACCCGTCTTGGAGACCCCGAACATGGGACCCTCAAGAGAAGCCACGGAAAACCGACCACGAACAAGCAAATGGAAGTATAGGAAGGCTGCGAAGCAGCACAAGCTATCGTACGATTCTCCTTCTTTCTGGCTGTGGGTTTTGTCTCAGTGCTATACCAAATAGTGGGAGGTTTGGGAAACGTCATTAAGCCATCACCGATCAGATTGGTGGGGGGGGGACACCACGGCAGATTTCAAGAATTTGCTTGAGTTTTGTCAATAGCAAGGCAATGTGGCTTTGATTTTTTAGGGACCCCCCAAAGTGGTGGTGTTCCTTTTGGTTGCCCTTTAAACCCAACCAACAAGGAATTCCCAAAACGGACACACCCATCTGTTGCTTGTCCTGTTTCGCGGGAAAGGTATCTCGTATCTCGCAGATCCGGCAGTCAGGCGCAGTCCTGTGGTTTCAGACCACAGAGCACGGCCCCGGCACCAACCTCACGGCACTCACGGTAGATGCTGCAGTGACCTTGGCAGATCTTCAGGACAGGCCGTCGGAGCCAGAGGTTGAATGGAAACCCGCTCACTTCTATGCAGCCAGAAGTTGTAGCGGCAAATTCACCGTATGGTCAAGTGAACGCGTGTTTGATGTGTGTCATTTAAAAAGTTGCTGCTTCATGGTCGACTTCAAAGGAAGCCACGCGAATCACCATGATTTGCTGAACACGTGATGCCAGCATTCCCGCGCAAGTGTCAGTTTGTTTATGAATTCGCAGGAGCGCGAGGAGAGACTAGCACTTGTGCTTGGCAGGCAGAATCGTTCATGTTATGAATTTCTCCATCCGCTTGGTCCAAGGAACCTTTCTTCGCAAACTGCTTCGCCGCAGCAGCTATTGGCTCTCAAGTACCGAGAGGCGCGGGCCCTGGAAGCCCTTGGATTTGCAGCATGTCATCGCAGCCACTCAACCTATCATGCGGGAACCCCGACGCATGGCCGAGGGCTGAAGCGTTTGCCAAAAGGAACGGATACGGTCGCGTTGAAACCCTGCAGGCCTTCAAGGATGCCTTGAAGCTTGCCGTGAAGGCGGTGTTCTCTTCCTCGGTGAGCTGGTTTTCCTTGCCACCAAGGTTAAGATAGCATCTTAAGATAGCATCAGGTAAAGCATATGTTTGAGCTGTGGCACTTGACCTGCTGTTTCTCCACTTTTATTTTGTGGAGCTGTGGCACTTTCATGTTCTATCTTCCCCCGTCAGGCAGCTGCTGCTGAGCTTGGGGCGCGCACCAGAGAGGAGCTGTGACCGCAAAAAGCGGGCGGACTCTGGCCGCAATGCTTCGCTTGGGGACCGCCGGAACTTGGCAGCGGGCGCTGCAAATCTCAGAAATAGCCACAAAGCCCAAAAATGCAGGAGACGAAAAGGCAAGATGCCATGCCAAATCCAGAACACAAGTTAAATCCAGAACACAAGTTAAATCCAGAACACAAGTTAAATCCGAAATGGTCGGAACTGATCGGCGTGCTTTGGAAGGGTAGGATGCTATGGTCGGGCCGGTCAGGATGGAAAAGGCAATCTAGAAGGTTTCCACCTCTTGGCTTTGAGAATGATCAAAGCATTCTGCCCTGGCAAGGATGGTCTGCACTGCACGATTAGAGCAAGCGGCACGTCGAGACGCTTTGGACTGTTGTTGCAGGACAGGTCGAACACATTTAGGACGGAATCACAGCTTGCGTTTGAGGGTTCCCGGAAGAGCACGTGCAAGATGCGGCTATATGTACTAAGTTTCAGATGAGCCCAGGATTGCTTTGCGGTTGGCTTGGGGTTTGCTTCTGCAAATTTCTCCATGTCGACCAAATTTCAGCTACCTGTCGCATTTGGCTCGCCTTGTGGAGGGCCCAGATTTGGAAGACGGCAAAAAGGTGCCACACGTGTTGCAGTAAGTGAAGCGTCAAGCAGGGCATACAGAGGATTACCTCACCACACATTTTGCAGCATAGTCCAAAGACTTTTAACTTGCACATGTCAACATACAGCATGTTATGCTGGGATATGCTGGAGCTTGTTAGAGCTGATTCGCCAGGGCCTTTCGTTCTGTCGCACAACTGCAATGGGAACAGTGCACTGAGCTATGAGCGGGGCTGGCTCCCGAAACTTGCAGTTTGGCAGCATGCCATGCAGGACATGGCTGTGGTTGTCAAATCCAATGCGATCACATTTTGGGGTGGGTGAATTCACCACCCATTTTAGAACCTATTTGTAGTGGGGGATTGGGATGTTCACTGGGGGTACGATTTGGATTTTGACCCATGCCCACATTGGCACCTGGAGAGTACTTGGAAAGTCCATTTCTTTTGAAGGAACCTTCTGTCAGCTGCTATGTGTGTGGGAGGGAGGCCAAGTTCCCCGTTAGTATCGACTCCGGCTTCTCTTTTTGGCGAGTGTTTTGCGGATGTGGGTTTCAACCACCCTCACCAAATGTCCACCAAACCCCAAAGTAAAACGCCGAGCTGCATTCATCCCTGAGGCAAAGCCTTGTGCTGAGGCTGGAAAGGGTTGCAACCCTTAGAAAGCATAGCCGCACTCTGTATGTTTGTCCGCTGTAAAATCATTGATTCCAGGATCAATGGCCCCACGCCCCCCTCAAAATCAACTACCAGCCACAGCTTTAGCAGGTATAACTACTTCCTGAACACCCTGGACAACTCCCTTTCCAACGAGGCTCCGATCCACAATAATGCCAAGTGAACATGTGAGGAGCGATAGATCACTCACCTCCAAAAGCTGCCAGGAGGCTTCCGTGGACACACTGAAGTCCCACTACAATGACCTGGTGTCCTTCGTGCGAAACCTGAGCGTGGAGGACTAATGAGAATGCATGAGGTTTCGTGGGAGCATGCTTGCTGCCGCTCTTTATCAGGAGAAGCAGGAGATTCAGCGAGACAACAAGGCGCTGTGCTCTTGTCAAGCTGCAATGTAGCAGCTGGCACCAGGACAGATTGTCCTCATTGCTTGAACAGGACTGGAATGCTGATCGACGCAGAGATCTTCAGGTCTGCGTGTAAGTCAGAATCAAACGTTGAACCATTTTGGGGTAGGTGCACCACCCATTTTAGTCTATTTTGGTGGGGATTGAGATGTTCACTGGGAGTACGATTTGGATTTTGACCCATGGCCAAATGTGCAGGAGCGCTGCCGGACGAAAGGCATTCTACAAGATTGACTGGCGGGCCAGGTGCAACACTGACCTGGGCATGCCGTTAATGTTCCATTTCGAGATTCATTTCTTACAAATAAAAGTACATATATTTCTGCATACAACTCGGATTTTTTGCCGCGCAAAACTCAATTTGGAAGAATGTCAGGATTTTGTCCATATTGATATTAAGGAAGCTGGTACATTTATAATAATATTAAATGATAATAATTATGTTCGATTATGTTTTATTTTCTTATTGTGTTGTTTCTTCTCTTAAATAAAGATAATTTGTGGTTTTAATTGTTTTGAATGTACTATAATTTGTGAATTGGTTTGTATTATTATAGTTTTTAGGAAATATTTTTTTTTATTGAGATGTTTATTGATGTGTGTGTTTTGTTAAGATGCGATGTATATGTTTGTTTTTTGATTGATAGGGAATAGAATTGGGATATGTTTTCTTGAAATTAGTATGATTTGGTTAGGTATTAAAAATAAAAATATAAATTGATAGGGTTGATTTGGATATTTGGAATTTTATAATTCTTGTAAAATATTGTTTTAAGGATGAGAGTTTTGAAGCGAAATAGATGTTGTATAAAATATATATTTTGTTATAATGAAAAAAAAAAAAAAAAAAAGAATTATAGAGAATTTATAATATATGTGATATTAATTAAATATTTTTTATACTAATATTAAATTTATTATTATTTTCTAAATAATTTGTGTATATTTAATATTCTTATTAATAGTAATTTAATATATATATTTTTAAAAAAATATATAGTATTTTAATAAAATTATTATAAAATATATTAATTATAAAATTAAATTAAACCAAATATTATTTTGTTTATAAAATTAAATAATATAAATTAATTATATATAAAATAATTATTATGGTTTATGATATTATATAAATTATATAAAATATTTAAAATACTTACATATATTTATTCGTTATAGAGAATTTATTATGGTTAAAATAATTTTTTATGATAATATAATGAATTATTTACAAAAAAATATATATTATTAGAATTATTATTATAGAATTGATATAAAAATATATAATTTTAAAAAATATATATTAATTTTAATTTAATCGAAGTTATTGATTAAAAACAATATTTATTTATGATTTATTACATGGAAATAATATTATATATATATGTTTTAATAAATATATTTCTAGAATTATATATTTATATTAAGTAATTAAATAAAATAAATAAGTCGAATAGATAATTAGAGGGAAATAATTATTTAAATAGAGGAAGATAAATAAATAGGTAGATATATATATATAGAATACTTAGAGATAATCTAAATCGAGATGTTCGAGAATATTATCGATAAAATAGAATTGAGAAATATAATCTCGTTTATTTTTATGCAGAATCTAGCGCCATTTTAGGCACGAAGATTATATAAAAAACAAAACCCAATTCAAATACACAAAAAAGACCGAACATCTAAAACCAAAAAACATAAATTCCTCTTAATTCTAAAAGACATAAATTCCTCCTAACTCCACAAACTAACTCCACCAAACGAAAACTAAGGAAAACAATTATAATAAACCCCACCAGACATAAGAAATGATGAGAAACAATCATTAAGAACAATAAATAAAATCACGAAAGCCAATATATCATCCTTAAAATACATCTCCAAAATAACCTATGTATACGCCAAAAATGCGTAACCTCTTCTTATTTTTATTTATTTTTGCTTGCCTTTAATATGGTTCGATTATATTATAATATTAATCCTTTTGCAAAAACAATTATATAAAATTTCAATAAATCTCTACCAATTATTGCAAATTTTAACTAGCTAAATGCCTATACAAAATGTATATATATATTAGATTAATATGTATTATAGTAATTTAAATTATAAATAAAACACAAAATAAATAAATATATATCAATAAATAAAGACAAATAAAAAACAAACCCAATAAATAAATAACAATATATAAACAAAATACATAATAATATAAATATAAAAATAAATACACAACAAAAAATCAATCAAACAAAAAACCACCAACATACAAACAAAAACAAACAACAACAACGACAAACAATAACAAACAAACAACCACACAAAAAAAATAACAAAAACCAACAAACAAACAATAACAAATATATAACAACATATAAATAACACCAAAAAAACAACAAAAATTAATCAATTACAAAAAACAAACAACAAACAAACAAAAAACAAAAACAAACAACAAACAAACCCAAACAAAACATACAACAAACAAACAAAAATGTGTGTTTTCATTTTTTTTAAACAACAAACACAAAAATAAATAAAGACAAACAAAACAAACAAAGAGAGCCAAACACAAACATAAACAAATAAACAAAGACAAACAAAGACAGACAAAAATAAACAGAGAAAAACAAAGACAAACGAAAACAAACAAACACAAATAAAGGAAAAAAGACAAAGACAAACAACAAACGTACAAAAACAGATACAGACAAACAAAAACAAACAGACAAATAGACAGAAATAAAGGAACAAACAGACAGAAACACACAGACAGACAAACAAACAGAAAGACAGACAGAAACAGACAGAAACAGACAGAAACAGACAGAAACAAACAGAAACAGACAGAAACAGACAGACAGAGACAGAGAGAGAGAGAGAGAGAGAGAGACAGAAGAACAAACACAAAAAGACAGAGACACAGAGACACAGAGACACAGAGACACAGAGACACAGAGACACAGAGACACAGAGACACAGAGACACAGAGACACAGAGACACAGAGACACAGAGACACAGAGACACAGAGACACAGAAGGACACAAAGACACAAAGACACAAAGACACAGAGACGCACAAACACAGAGAGGCAGAGAGACAGAGAGATATAAGGAGAGAAAGACGGAGAGACAAAGAGACAAAGAGGCAGAGAGGCAGAGAGACCGAAAGACAGAGAGACAAAGAGGCAAAGAGACGAAGAGACAGAGCAACAGAGAGAAAGAAAGAAAGAGAGAAAGAGAGAAGGTCTGAGAGCCGGGTGGTCGGAAGCGACCGAAAATTTGCAAAATTTCGGGGACTTCCGGGCCGCGCGAAGAGGCAGGAGCTTGCGCCGCGGAGAAAGGACCGGGACGGGCGCAAGCACGACGGCACGACGATTCGGCCGGAGTACCGCTACAACGGCTCTGCGGCGCACGGGAAATGCGACCCCGAGGGGCCGCTTGCACGGCGGCATGGCAAAGAAAGCCGAGTTCAGCAGAGCCACTAGAGCCTACGGGTACAAGGGCATGCGACAAAGTTGAGAGCCAAACAGCAGAAAAGCGAGAGTATGACAAGAACAGCCGGGTTTCAGCAGACCTGGGAACTCTGCAAACACAGCAACGAAGCCTCAAGCGCATGGACTCCCGGGCGTCGCGATGCGTAGCCAAGGCAGGCAACAGAGCAAATCGATTGGATGCAAACACCACGCGCCCGGCACGAAATTGTCCGGAAATTTCGCCTCGGACAAGTCCCCAAATTTCCCGAATATTTGGCCCGTTATTTTTTTTCGGAAAGCCGCCAAATTGTGAAGAAATTTGCGGGGGTTACGTCCGGAGATCTGAGAGCCCTAAACGAAGATTCGCACAACCCCCCCAAACTTCGGCAAAATTTCGGGGACTTCCGGGCCGCGCGAAGAGGCAGGAACTTGCACCGCGGAGAAAGGACCGAGACGGGCACAACCACTCGCCGCAAGCACAACGATTCGGCCGGGGTACCGCTGCAACGACTCCGTGGTGCATGGGAAATACGACCCCGAAGCCACACCGGTTCATAGGAGAATACATAAATCAAATCTATATTTAAATATATTATAAATTAATATGTCGTTATATTAATTTTCTTTCATTATTGGTATCGATACAATTTTATTAAATTTTAATTAAATTAAATAAATCAAAATAACATTTCGAAATTCTATATTCTCCAAATAAATATAAAACCACCAATATAACAAAAATATATCAAGCATAATTAAATCTATTATAAACATTATATATATATATATATATTGTAATTATATATTTGTGTAATTTATATTTCTTTAAAACAATATTATTGGTTTTAATTATAGATATATTTTTCATTATTCGATTCTGTTGTTATGTCATCGACATGGCCTCAAAGAAGAAGTTTGCCCTGTGAGACTAATCTTCTTCTTCATCGGAGTGTTTCGACAATAATTATCCAGGCGTCTCTGGGTTCTCGGCAGGCGGTTCAGGAGAATTGATGGCACACACTTCTTCACCAGTTGGGCAACAGAGGCCGCGTTTGCAGAATGCGCTTGTGGATGCTTGCAGGGGGTGTCTAGCGCTTTCCACATGCGCAGCAGGCAATCCAGCACATTGTCCAAGGCTGGCGCAAGCTGCTTTTTGAAGATCTCATCATCCTGGTGGAGCTTGTCTGCCCATGTGCTCCATGCATCTTCACAGAATACTTGTGGAGCGGTAGCAAACCAAGCCGAAAGCGTCATCTGCAAGAAATGCACAACAGCAGGGTCAATAGCTTGGTCAACCATCAACCCCTGGGTCAAAAGCTTCTCCCTGTCAAAGAAAGTAATAACTGCACGCGCCAAAGGCATGAGTTCCTGATGGCGGAGCCATTCTCCGAGGCCTTTCTCATCATTGGCTTGCGTGTGCCCCAGGAAAGCAGACACACGGGTTGCATAAATGGCGGCTATGGCTGCTGCACGCACTGGAGCCTCATGTTGGGCCAGTCGCAGCCGCTGCTTCGCGCTGATGAGGCCGTTGCGCGCCCCCTGAAAGCAGTGCCATCTGCCGCAAGTTTCCACAAATCGCAGCAGCAGCGCAGCAACCGCCTTGTCCATCTCTTCTTCTTCCTGCGTACTGAGATCCTCCGTGGTCTTAGACGAGACATTGATTTTCCGCGGCATTGGTGGCAAATTGGTCGGGTCCTCTGCAAGTCGTTCAACAACTACCTTCAAAAAGGACAGGCCCGTCTTGTCTGTTTTCCATGTACAAGAATTGGCCTCCAAGGCCATGCCAGCAGCTTCAGCCAGAAGATCTGCCACCTGGTCATCTGTGGCATCCTCTTCGAAGGCAAGGTTCGCCAACCTGAGCACGAACTGGTTGGAATCTCTGGATCTGCATTCGCTGCTGCTTTTCAACGTCTTGACCACATGGATCACGCTTGCCCAGTCAAGAATGTCTTGACTCATAGGCTGAATCAGGGGCTGCTCTTCCGCGGCGAACTCAAGCTCGACCCGGGGCAAGGCGAGCTGTGCCAAGCGAGCTTCTCGTGGGTTTGCATCCTTTCCACCTTCCTTTGCTGGCACGTTGAAGGCTTCAGCCAAGACATTATAACATGCCATGTTGCCTTCTTCCTCAGCAAGCTCCAGGCAGGTCCATCCCTTTCCTGGGCCAGCCATGGGGTCGTACTCCTCAGAATTTTGGAGCTCCGTGATATCATGCCCATGGCGCTGTGCCCATGCAACCAACTCCGACAAGCAATCCGGGCGGCCATCAAACACAGCTCGGTGAAATGCGGAAATCCTATGCTGCCCAACTGGGCGCAAAGGCTCTGCCAGAACACGCCAAGGAGTCCTTTTCTGGGATTCCGATGTGAACTGATCAAGCAGAAGCTTCAAAGTCTCCAGGTGGCCTTCCTTGATGCAGCTGTGAAGAAGGTTGGAACCTCCACGGAAGCGACCCACCAAGTGCAATGTCGCCTCTTTGTCCTGCTTGCCACTGCGGAAGTAGTGCTCAAGCATCTGCTCAAAGGAGGGATCTTCCATAGCAAGCTGAAGGTTTGCCGCGTCGGCCAGCTCATCAAAGAGGTGCTTGTCCACTTCTTCGACCAGCGCACTCAGCCGCTCACAACAGTAGTTTGTGACCAAATCCTGCCCGTCACAACGACCCAATGGCATAAAGATTGGATCGTTGCCACGGACTACAACGTGGTAGACATTCTCAGTTTGCATAGCGTCCTGCACATCCTTCTTGAGTTGCTCGCTCCAGAAGCCTGTCTCCCGAAGAGCCCTGAGAACATCATCAACCTTCACTAGCCTGATGTAGTACCAAGCGTCCAAGCGCAAGTGCCTGGTACCCTCTGTCGGCTTGGTCTGCCTCGAGATGAATCGGATGCCCGTCTTGAGCGTCTCAGGTATGAGCTGCTTCAATACTGGCTTGCAGTCCACATGTGGGTTGCTTTTCAACAGGTCCACGGTTTGGTTTGTCCAGGAGGTCTGCGCTGTACTTGCCATGTTGGCCACAGCCCCCCCGTCAACACGGGCACCAGTCCCTTGAGCAAACAACTGCGATGAGGTTGAACAACGTGACTCAGCTTTCAACTGACAAGTCGCAAGCTAGATGACAACAATGTGAGTCGTTGCATGGCACACATGCTTTTCGCTCGATCGCTGACAGCAGCCCTCTCTGTGCTGATCTGGTTGGTGACAAGACACGAAGCCCCACTTACACTTCCTAGATTGGCAAATGACACTGGAAGCGGCATGTCTACCCCCCCAATAATTGGATAGAAGGCAACGTAATCCACATACAATCTAGGGGCGACTGTTGCCTGCGGTAATGATGAAGCAATGTGTATGTTTAGTGCAAGCTGAACGCAACACCTGCTGTCGCGCTGAAGCTTTGTTCGCTCGGTCTGCTGTCCGCATGCGCATGAACATCAAATGGTTCACGCAAGGAAATACCAACGCCTGGGCCCTACCAACGTGCTTAAGCAGAGAAGAAAAGATTCTTCTGGTTCCGACTTTGCAATACAACACCTGCACAACATCAATGGCAGGGAAGATCAAACAGAGCCGCAGTACTGCACCAGACCCGTCTCCAAAGCTTCTTGTGAGCACGGTCTTACACCTTGCGACTGCAGGGCTGTTGACATCTTTCCGGTCCTCAGTCGATTCTCGGGGCAACAGATCCAGACGCCCCAATTCCACCGCCTCCCAACTGGAAAGAAACAAAACAGCTGGCAAGACACAAGCATACCTGTTGGGATGAGTATCAGCTCTGTCTTGTAGTCTGCACTCTCAGCCCATTTACAGATCGCCGCGATTTTGGGAGGCACCCCGTAGTCTCTCTGCTCAGCGGCGACAATGATCTTCGCAGCAGTGGCAACAAGGCGCGGTTTGCAGTCCACCTGGGTCTCCTGGTCCTGGAGTCTATGTGCACTCGCGCCCAGTAGTAGCAGCAGCACGCGGAACATGGCCATGAAGCGCTTCGACAAACAGCTGAGGTCTTGACTGACACGGCGCCATCCCCCCAATGCTTCAAACAAGAACATGCGTTTGCGCACACACCCCAGCGGTTTTGGCGGGCTGGTGCAGTGAATCCAACCAACATGTGGGGGAGTTCCAAATACAAATGCACTTCGACTTGGAGTCCTCTTGGAAGGGTCCAGCACAGTTTTGCTTTGGGATCAAGTGCGCTGCTTCACCAGCAACAAATCGCAAGGGTTCGACCTATATTGCCCCCCAACGCATCACTCCTACCAAAAAAGTCAGATATTGAAAGCCACGAGAATAATATAGGCCCCCTGCCGAAGGGGCCTGATTGCACCCTTGTTCAGCCTTACTCAATTGAACAATTCTAGCCCTCGCCATTTCCATAAAGGAAGGACCTCAGGAAAAAGGAGGAAGTCCGACCAGGGGTTAGGAAGGTACGTATTTCAAGGTACAGACCTTTTCGGCATGTTCACCTGCTCTAGTGCCGCTTTGATTTGATCTCCCCTTGAACCACTGAACAGTGGTCAGTCTTGACGCACATTCCGGATGTCACCTTCCCCGGTGCCAGCGCCTTTGTCTTTCGTTTCCGATAGTGTCTCCCTATGATAGAAGCTCAGCACGTGAGTTGCTTTCTATCGGACTGCTGTCCAAGTCAGTTTTTACTAAGAGCTCGAACACTTGAAAGCCACGCACGCACCTTTGGAAAATGCCCCGGGGCGTTGGACATTTAGATGCTCATGGAAAGGGGCCCGAGAGAGCAGAGCTGCAGGAAGAGCCAGCGAATCGCCATATATATTCATAATATATATATATAATCAATTCTATACATAAAAAAGGAATTCCAAATGACTCTTTACACATACATCTACATGCCCCCCACCCATGGTCATGGTACCACCCCCTTGTGGTGGTGGGTGAATGGTTGGCTAAGGGTTGGCTCAGGGTTGAGGGTTCTTTGAGGGTTGGTTGGT
>CAUJNA010003818.1:234821-247321 GCA_963377175.1 Effrenium voratum
CTGTCAGGAGGGAGAAACATTTTAGTGTCAGTATAGTTTGAGCATTGCTTTTCTAGTTTAGAATTGGTTTGGTATTGGTGTACTTTTGTATTTCCAGTCTAGGCTAGTAATAGTTGAGAAATGCTTCAGCACGAGATGCTAGTAGCACGTTGCTTCAGACTAGCCATGGCATCAGTTCAATATTAGCTTCGTGTTGGTTTAGCATTGCTGATTCTACTGCCTCTATGATGCATCGACTTAACGGACTAACTGCAAAAAGCTGTCCCCATCGGCAAATCCAAGAAAAGGGATTGATATGCTGCAAAAGCATCACGTCCTTGTCTGGAATGGCATGCAAATGCAGCAAATCCATATTGGAACCTGTAAGCACCTATCTTGTTGTGTTGTTTGTTGTGTTGTCTATTTCCTTAGGGGCGATAGCATGTGTACATGTATATAATACATACATATGAATGCGCCAGCACAGCTTAATCCAATATGAACCATAAAGGTGTACATATATATATATTAATAACTTTACGATATAAGTTCACCTCTGGAATGATTCACATAATAGCATATATATTGGATATGTCTAAGAAAATACTGAGTGTGCATTTATATGTTTCTGTTTGTTGGCGATATAGGTGCATTAGCAATGTCGATATGCTGTTCAATGCACAATGATTTACAATGATGTGTGTGTGCAAACCTATTTTAGTATCACGATTTCCATGCATGCATGTAGTCCGAACTATTCTATGTATGATACCAGTACCTGGCAATACAACTATTCGGTTTAACAATCAATCATACCATACACACGTACTTTCTTAACTGTGGTGTTCAATGAATGTGACATATTATATCTAATGTATTGTGAACACAGTTCAGCGAATGCTTCACAACGGGTATATAAATCGTACGGGCGTGCGTGAGTTACTTGAATTGTTTTGACATAGAATTTGTTTCCTGATTGTCAAATTGATGCTAGCAGAGATGGCATCAAGGTACAGGACATTGGCACATTTAGTTGGACGACGCCTTTGCTCTGCATTCTGGCACAAGTTGTAGTGCCGCGCATATGTAAGCATCCAAGCTATGAGAGCGGCGGGCACATCAGGTTCTTGCGAAGCAGTTGGCCGACCTGCCAAAATCCAGTCTAGGCATCCTTTATCTCCTTCTTGAAGAGCTCTGAGGTCCTTCTCGTCTCTGGCTGCGCTGCGCAAATATTCAGTGGCGCATCACGCCGGTGTGCCTGTCAGCCTCCACATCCTCAGTCATCCTGGCACAAACTCACATCACTTGACGTCTCTTGTCGTGCTCTAGCAACTAGGCTCAAGATACAATATAACAACCCGAAAATGAGTGCCTCGGTCCTTGATCAACTCTCCAAGTGCCTGTCTCATCCTCATCACCTCCACATGCCACGGCCTGTCCGTCCCCGAGCTCGGCCTGGCAGAAACTGCTCTCGCTGATCCCCAAAACGGGGCCCCGAGCCAGCGCCTCTGACTTTCTCGCGCGGGTTCCTGCGCTCGGTAGGTGACTGCACTGACTGCAGGTGTGACACCAAAAAATACAACATGCGCGTGGGTCTGTTTTAAGGTTGGGTGGTTTCCCTTTTGATTTCCCTAAAACAACACAAAAGGGTACCCCCCAAAAACGACACACATGGGTTGTGCATACCGGGCGAAGGCAATACAAACTTGCTCAAGCAATCATTTGATTCGCACGAAGCTCCTCAGCGAGCCAGGCTGGCAATTGGCCACCGTGAAGTTCGGCCTCTGAAAAGGACAGAAATTGCGCAGGTGAAGAATCCCTGACGTAGTGGCTGCTCTGGGAGTTGAAGCTGGCATGAATTCAACATGATCTTGAGATGCTCATGTCACACTCTGATGCCCATACCATTTCATGGCCACATTCGGATCAATGTGGCTTTTGCTTCCAGTTTAGAAGGGAAGCTGGGGGGTAGGGGGGTCCAGCCATATCATGCGTTTGAGATGCGGGCGAGAAGGGCAATGGCTTCGTTGTCCCCAAGACCACCAGAGCTGTGCCTGCACAAACAGCATGCCAACGACGTGCACGACGCCTGATCTTCTCGAATTCAGCTTGCATAGAATCCCTTTTCATTGTTTGACTGCCCTTTTAGGTTTGTTCTTTTTAGCCTGGAAGTGATTATTTGATTTGCAACGCCAAAAGAAGCTACAGGGAAACCCCGAAGGTGCACCCAGACAAATGTCTACCCCGCATGGAACTCAGCATGCCCAAGTACCCAGAAAACCCCACCCACAATCTTCTCTCATGGAACGCAGCATGGCTGTGTTTTTGGCGCCGCAAACAACACAAGGACCTGCCTCGCGAGGTCGCAAAACGCTGCGAAAAGAAGCGTGAGAACATGCAAATCCCAGCGGAATGCAGCATGAGAAGCTCTGTGCAAGGCCAAGCCTGCGAGCAAATCCCAATGGCACACAGCATGAAAGTGCTTCATCAAACCTGGTTGGGCCAATGGAACGCAAAGCCTGCGCACACGGGAAGCTTCGTTCCGAGCAGGGAAAGCAACGCGCAGGTGCTTTTCAGAGAAAAACAATGAGGAAACTAACTCTGATTGTGGGTACTTTGAGCATGTACCCGTCGGCAAGCCCCACCCTGAACGCAATGCGCTACAACATGCAGAAGCATTTGTCAGAAGAACAAAGGTTAAGAAACATGCATGTGGGTGGGCCTTGCTTTTCGTGCCGGTCAGCAAAGGCAAGTTGGCTTCCCTAACCTTTGAAGAATCATACTCGGGGAGTTTGGATTTTGCGAGAACAATGGAGAAAACAAATGTGAGGAAGGTAGGGCAAATTATGATCCATTCTCGTTTTTCTCTCATTGCAATATCGGCTTTCAGCTATCAAGTCGGGCCTTGTGGTTACCTAACAAGCTTGGTCTTGTCGGCTCAACAGCAGCTATCAAGTCGCGCGTCGCACAACTGCTGCAGCCCGAGGCCCGAGCGGCTGCGAGCAGTTGCATGTTGCCCAATGATTGCCGAAACAGCCCAACGACATTGTGACAAGGCGAAACGCTTTCCATGAGGTGTCTTTCTTTGCAACTATTTTTCTTTTTGTGAAAAAAAGCAGTTTTGAGTACGGGGGTCGCGGCGAGTCCTATACGGAAGGCAAGGCGTTTTGAAATGCCATCTCGATTGTCCACAAGCGACTCGTCTTGAAAAGAACCTGCGTTTGATCACCACCCAAAGCAAGCGCCTTGCTGCTTGCCCCGGCTGTGGCATGCGACCTGGCTGCTAGCAGCGTGTCTCGTATCTGACTCAAGAGCCTTTGAAGAAGGGCATCAATGTATAGCACATCGCATCCCGCCTTTTAATTCCAGCATAAGCGCAGCAGCTTCCGCATCAACATCTGCTCCCTCATTGTCTTCCTTCAAGCTCTGCAGACCTTTGCGGATGGCAACTGCGTTTGCTTCAATCGCCTGAATCTCTTGGAGCTCCTTGTCTAAGTCCTTCCTCATCCAGGCAGGTTTGTGCGTCATTGGATCCTCCTCATCCTGCTCACCCCCTGATTCACTGCCAAACTTCCTCTCCGACTCAGAGTGGCGTCGAGGACTCCTGGCATGGCTTGCTGCGCATCGGATATGGTGAGCTGAGAATCCCCGCCTCTTGGATGGCTCTGCCCAGCTGAGGTCGGGCTCATACGAGGCGCGAGCTGCCTCCACTGCCCTGATGCCCAGGCGCGTTTCGTCTGGCTCAAGAGCCAGCTGTTTGTCCCGCGGCTTGGTGTTGTGACTCAGCGGGTACTCCTGACTTGCGCATTTCTGCCAAAAGCTGAAACAACATGTAACAAACGCCCCTGTGTGAACTAGACATTGCATGGACCTCAAGCGCAGCCGCGGAGCTGCTATCAGCACTTGGGCAGCAGAGGTGCCCAGCAGGGCTGCATTGCCCCCAGCGGCCTCGGCCCAAGCAGCTGCAGCCGCGCGGGCCTCAGTTACGAGCTCTTCTAGCCGAAATGTTTGAGCTGAATTCTACGCATTCCAGCTCGTTCAATCACCATTTTGTGTTGGGCTCCTACCATTTCCTACCCCCGCGCCTCCCTTGCGGCCTCCTTGGGGGAGCAGCCTGCGCCCAGCGCTGCCTCGCCTGCTGCACGGCCTGCCACAGCAGCAGCGATCTCCACCTCGCGCTGAAAGAAACAGATCGAGGATGACCTTCAACCCGCTGCATCTTGGGCAAGTATTCTTGAAACCGTTCATTACGTGTTGTGGGAGGGGGGGTATTGTTCGAACAAGAATGGGGGGAAGGAGGTTTCTTTTTTTGGGAGGGGGGTGGGTATTACTATTGAGTGGGGGTGGGGCTGTTTGTTTGGGGCGGGGGAGGGAGGGCTATTGTTCGAGCAGGCGGGGGGTGGGGGTTGAGGAGTAGCGGGTTTGGGGGCGGGGGGGAACAGTAAGGGCGGTTGCTGCAAAAACAAAGGGGGGGCGGGGAGCTGCGGATGGGAGAAGGGAAAATAGCCAGTGTTCGGGCTTTGTGATCCTTGTTTGAACCGCGCACTTGTTCCGTGTCTTTATGTGTCGCTCTCATTTGGCGCAAATCCTTGTTTTTCTCCATTAGTGTCTGCATTTGTTTTTCTGCGCCGCTCGGTTTCTCCAGCAATGTTTTCAAGTGTTTCTCTGTATTGGAGCTAGGCCCCCGGTTCCTGACAGGGCCCTTATTCGGCTTTGTAATCCTTGCGCCTGCGCTGGCGCACTTTCCGTGCGTTCTTGTTTTCTTCTGGGGGGGAGCTGCCGCCTCCACCCCCACCCCCACCCCGCAAACACCCTTCTTTATGGGACCCGTTGTTCGGCTTTGTGACCCTTGCTTGCAATCAATCGCACACTTTGTCCCTTGAACCTAGTTCCAATTGTAGCGCCGAGAGAGTGAGGCCAAGGAGCTTTTTGCTGAACGCACTCGCTGTGGAGCACACAGCTACACAGCCATTTGTCTTATCTTGCAGAATGCAACAAAACAACAAAAATGCCTTTATTAATCGGGCAGGAAGCCGAGCGTAAGAAAAGGAAGCGCGGCAACATGTCACATCCGTCGCCTGTGGAAGGCTGCCGCTCTTCAGGAAGCTGTCCGCAGCCTGCGACGCTGGGAATTGACAATGCTCGTGGAATCTGTCGCTGTGTACCTCCCTGATACTGAATATATAGTTCATGACGTGTCAAAAGCGTTGTCTAACATGACAAGATGCGTTTGCTCGAGCCTCCGCTGCCTTCCAGGCGGCCGTCTCCCGCGTCTGCCGTGCGGAGAGGCTCAGCGCTGCTGCCAAACTGCCCGCAGCAAAGGCTGCAAGCTCCGCGGCAGCCTTCGGACGTGTTACGCCATGTCTTGCTACACAGCTACACAGCTACGCCCGCTTGCCTTGGGATTCATGCCCTGAGCCGACGCCACGACCATGACCTGCGCCGCTGCTTCAGCTGCCTCGGGCCTGCCAGTCGTGCACAGCACCTCCGACACCACCGCGCCGGCAGCCAGAGCTGCGGCCCTCCCAGCTTGGCTGAAGCCTTGGTTGGCATCCAAGGCGGCGCGAGCTGCAGCCTGGCCGCTGGCTGCGGCGATTTCCTCAAGGCTGCAAGATTGGCTCCGGGCGACCTTGCCTGCAAAGATGCCTGCGCAAACCGCCGCATGGTGGCTCGCACGATCCGGAGTCAGCAAGGCACCGAGCCAGGCATTCCTGGCGGCATTGCTGGCCTCTTTGGTCGCCTCTTCCATGGACATGCCGGTTTCCAGCGCTTCCTGGCCCGCAGCGCGCGCAATCACTGCCGCCGCCACTCCACCAGCCACAGCAGGGTACATGCCCACTGCACGCCCGGTAGCAACAGCCATGTTGCCCACCTGTTGAAAGGTCTGGTCACGGGGAATGTGCTTCATTCCAAAGCCATGCTCTGCGGCGAACCTTGCTGCGATGGTGACGCCCGCCGTGGCGCCCAATCCAGCAGACACGCCCTGAGATTGCGCCTGCTTTGACGCGGCCTGGCCAGCCATCACGGCTGCATCCTCCAAGGAATTGCCCGCAGCGAGCGCATAGTGGCCAGCAGCCCTTCCAGCACTCAGACTGGCACACTCCCAGACCCTTTCCTCTGGGAAGCCCAAGTCGCGAGCTACAGGAGCAGCTGCAGCAGCTGCCTGAACAACATGAGGCACTTCTGTCATACCTTCCAACAAACACACACACACACACACACTCACACTCACACTCACACTCACACTCACACTCACACACAACACAACACAACACAACACAACACAACACAACACAACACAACACAACACAACACAACACAACACAACACAACACAACACAACACAACACAACACAACACAACACAACACAACACAACACAACACAACACAACAACAACACAACACACAACACAACAACAACAACAACAACAACAACAACAACAACAACACAACACAACACAACACAACACAACACAACACAACACAACACAACACAACACAACACAACACAACACAACACAACACAACACAACACAACACAACACAACACAACACAACACAACACAACACAACACAACACAACACAACACAACACAACACAACACAACACAACACAACACAACACACACAACAAGCAATGGGCAAATTTAGATAATCCCTACGCCTGCGAAGCTGTCTCTTCAATGGAGCAAATGTCCTGAAGTGCTAGTGCGGCAGAGGCGTCAGCAGCCACCGAAAGCGCCAGAGACTGCACCTCGTAAACGTGCGCGTGCGCTTGCATCACCTTGGCAGCCGCTCGAGCTGCTGCTGCCACCGAGTCCCGGCCGAGCCTTTCTGCCACCAGCGCCCTCGCATGGCCCACCGACCGCGCCACGGCCCGCTTCGCCTCCACTTCGGCCACTGCCTCCGCCGCCTCGGCCGCCCGCTGCGCCGCCGAGACCAGCAGCTCCTCGTCCAACGCCTGGGCCGCCCCCAGCTCGCGCTCCGCCACGGCAAGGCCCGCTGCGCCCACGGCCAGCTCGGCGCTGCGCAGGGCCGAGAGCTGCAGCTGCTCGCCCACCTGCGGCCGACACAAAATTGTAGCTGATGAGTTCATGAGTTCGTAAGTTGACATCAGTGACCTCGTCAGTGCGTCATATCATATCAGTCACGTCGCTCGGGTCCTGGCCTTGCTGCCAACGAGCGCAACCTCAGCAGCCGCCTCCTCAAGCGGCTTCCCTGCCGCCAATGCCACACGAGCAGCGTGAGCACAAGCTGCTGCTGTGGCGGTGCTGGCAGCCTGCTCGTGATTTGCAGTGACACACACACACACAACCACATACACAACCACACAACCACACCCGCAACCGCAATCGCAACCGCAACACACACACACACACACACTCACCACGCACACGCACACAACGCACACGCAAACACGATCCAGAAGCACCCAACCAAGCCAAATATTCATGCAATAAAATAACAGTGATTGGTCAAATATGCTACACATGTCCCACGCTTCTTTCTCTACAAGTATCTGCCATCTCTTTGTTTCTCTGGGTTTTTATCCGTCCCATGACTTCATCTTTATAATTTATAATGCTTTTGTGTCTCTTCCTCATTCAGCTGGGGCTTTATCAGTCTGGCGAAGATGTAAACTGTAAGATACTGTAAGTAAGCGAATACTATGAGGGACACCTCCAAACATAGAATTACAGTGAAGAGCGGATTTGTTCCAGCTTTGCCACCTATGCCCTCAGCATTGCTGAAACCCAGCTCCCCGCAACCTCTCCCACTGGCCTGACAAGGTGCCAGCCCAGCAGCCGCTGCCAGCTCTTTGGCGCTGTCAGCAATCTCCATGGGCTTCGGCATCTCCGTCCTGGCAAAAACCCCGGCGCAGATGAGACAACGCTCAGGATACGGCGAGCGCCGGCCTTGTGCGCATCTGGATTGCCAAGTGGACGCCCACCTCTGTGGCTTGGCCTTCGGCTGGGCAGCTACAGATGGACATGCCCCTGCTGTCCTTCAGCAAGCAAATGGATGTGTTTGATACCTGGGAAACCACCTAAATTGTTCATTCGTTGCGATTTGCCTCATCAAAGACACTATGCTGGCGGCGAGCGCGCCTGGCAGCAAACCAGCAGCAAGGCCAGCTCTCACTGCCGCACGACCGGCTTCCTGTGATTTGTCGCCCTTGGCATCCTTCGCAGCCATCTTCCCAATGGTGGTGGCTATTGCTTGACCCACGTCCTGGCCACACTTCTGCGATTTACAAATGCCAAGTGAATCAAGCAATAGACTGCGCATGCTACAACAGGGCTTAACTCAATCATGTGAACATTACCCTTTGCTCAGCAGAGATGGACGTCGACAGGCGATGGTCGTCTTTCTGAAATCTCCGTGTGCAATTCCACGAACGACGCAAAACCGGAACCAAAGGAGTCTCCCAACAAGAAAGAAATGAGCATGGTCCATCCGACCATCGGCAGATGGGAGTTTGGCCCAAATGCCTCTGAAACAACAAATGATCTTCCAAAGAAGCTGTCGCCCGGGGGACATGAAACCAAACACTAAAGAGACTCATGTCCAATTCAAGGTCCTGCGTCAGGCGCACAACTTCCGCAGCGGCCCTGCTCGATTGCTCGGCAGCGGCGTTGAATGGCCGCTTCTTCGACAGGAGGGCATCCAAATGTATCCTGCACAGGGTTGAAAAGCATCAAATCAGCTATCTGGCCTTGCAGCAACATTAAGTTCAGCATTGACAACCAGGAGCATGTGCTGTGAATTGTGTGGTCGGGGCCTGGCCGTTGCCACTGCTTGTGCCCTCTGTGCAGCCTTCTCCACATTCTCATTCTGCAACTCGGCCATTTCGCTCGCAATCTGGCGGTGAAAAAAATGGGCGCCTGGTGCATTTGTTCCTTGAAAACCTGTCCACATCTGCGCTCACGGACCTGATCCAAAGCCTTTTCAAGATCGTTTTCAATCCATTGTGGACTGCAAGTGCGAAGTTGCGAAATACGCCTCTGACAAACAAAACCGCTTTTCATCTTGCAGGTTCGCCCTTCAGGGAGAACGTAGGGCGAGCAGGCCACCTGCCTTTGCAGCCACTGCTGCGGCAGTCGGTGTGGCCCTCTCAGGCTGGACTCCTGGCGACAGACGGCGAGATCAGCCACATGGGGTCCCATCGCTTACAGACAAACTGCCCGCACGCCTGCCACCACTCCCTGCCGCAACGCCGCCAGCGCTGCCGCCTCAGCCTTTTCGCCATCCGCGGCCGCGGCCGCGGCGACGCGGCCGGAGGCGAGGGCGGCAGCCTCCGCCGCCTGCAGTGAGCTGCGCTCGGGGCAAAAACACCGTCAATGCCATCGCTTAGCTTGCGCAGAAAATTCCCAATGTCCAGCCTGTCAACACTGCACTAATTACCCTCAGATCCTCCGCTAAAAGTCTGACTTCTTAGTGGGCTAAATGGAACCCCGCTGAACCAAGAAAACCAAGGGGGATGGCTGGGACACACCAAACCCTGTCGCGCCTCCTCCAGGCTCATGCCGGCATTCGAGCCAGCCCGCGCAGCCACCTTGCCCGCTTCTTGGGCGGCGATCTCCGTCGAGGCTCCGGAGGCCAAAGTCAGCACAGCTGAGGCCTGCGCAAGACACTCAATGCAGGCTTGCTGTTGGGCCAAAGTGTCAGGCAACATGTCCTGTCACAAATGCAGCTTGCGGCTCTGATCTTGGAACTGCAGACATTGTGATGTCGCACTCCCGCGCATGTTCCAAGAAGCCTTGGCAGCTGACGCAGCCGCAGTCTCTGCAGCCTCCTTCAGAGTCATGCCCGCAGCTGCTCCTATCTTTCCAGCCAGCCGGCCTCAAAGCAAATTTCGCAAAGCGCAACGCGCAAAAGGCCCCTGCACAAAGGGCGAGGTTTGGGGGGTTTGGTCACCCCGCCTGCATCTAGCACCACGTCGTCGGCCGGCTTGTCTGTGTTCCACGCATCCTCAAAGAGGGAGCGTGCAGAACACTGTCACTGGTGAGAATTATTCATGCAAGAACTCACTGTTGGAATGAACGATGGGAACATATGCGACTTGCACTCTGGTCCACCATGCCTGCCGCCACAAAGAGACGCCCACAATTGTTCCTAAAGTCCTGCACGAGACCCAACATAATGCGGTTACCCTTGAGGACATGTTGAGAAGTCCCCTCGTTTCTGAGGCAAAACATGAGCCCCCTTTCCGCGCCCTCTCAAACTGGCCATACGGGGGTGTGTTTTTGAGGGTGCCCAACTTTTGTGGCTTTAAAGCGGAATGAAAGGATTTACTTACTTCCTTCTTTCTTTTTGGGGGGGGTCTGCTGAGGAAAAGGCACTATGAACATCCAAGCTCCGAGGTGCCAAAACCGCAGAAGCGGCCGCCTCTGCCGCCAGGCGCGCTGCTTGCCCGGGCAAGAGTCCGCCAGCCCGGGCGCTGCGCGCAGCCTCCGCTCGGCAAAGCAGCGGCTGAACATTTTGCCGAAATGATGGGTCAGTCCCTTTTTTGTCCGAGTCGGTACCCATTTTTGGTTGGTTAAGTTTAAGAGGAAAGCCAAAGCAATGTTGAGGGGTACAACTCCTCAGCCCAATGGTTAGCCAACGGAATGTATATAGAAAACACCTCCACAGCTGAGCACTTTGTCACCAGGTGAGTCGCCCGTACGTTCTGTCAAGAACGCAATGATATTCAGAATCCCGCGCACGATACTTCCACAACATCAAGCGAACACGGCAGTCCCACGGAACACGTCGAAAACTCTTGTCGGCGCACTGGCCTCTTGACCAGCTTCCTCGGCCACGCGCTCCACATCCAGTCCCAAAATAAAGCCCTCCTGCAGGGGGCTTTCAGCTGAACCTTAACCGCCAACTGCGCGCGCTTCAACGGATCAAACCAACGTGGAGAACGCAAAATTTGGACTAACAGCAAGTTCTCGCTACCGTTGCGCCAAACTCCGCTTCCGCAACTTCTACTTGTTGCCTGCGCCACCACCTCAGCCGAGCACCGCGCCGCCAGCTCCGCCGCCGCCCGAGAAGTTGCGCCGGCAGCCACAGCTGCAGCCAGGGCTGCCTCGGACGCCTCCGTGGCAGCGACAAAGCGCCCGCGCACACCTAAGGTCTGTCTGGGTGTATGAATCTATCCTGCGCACGTGCGTGTGTGTGTGTGTGTGTGTGTGCATACATGTGTGCGTGCATGCGTGCGTCTGCGTCTGCGTCTGCGTCTGTGTCTTTGTCTGCGTCTGCGTCTGTGTCTGTGTCTGTGTCTTTGTCTGTGTCTGTGTCTGTGTCTGTGTCTGTGTCTGTCTCTGCGTTTGTGCGTGCATGTGCGTGCGTGCATGTGCGTGCGTGCATGTGTGTCCGCGCATGTGGGTGCGTGCTTGTTTGTTTGTTTGTTTGATTGATTGACTGTTTGTGTGTGTGTTTGTGTGTGTTTGTGTGTGTTTGTGTGTGTGTCCGCCGACATTGCTCGGCGTGTCGGATACTTACTACAGGATAGAGGATAACCCCCCCCTAACCCCCCCCCCCCGCCCGACGTCTATTACGTAGGTTTTTTTTTTTTGGGGGGGGGGGTCCCCCACGTACCGCGCGGCAATTTGATGACGTTCCACTAAACGTAGTCTTCGGGGAGCCGGTGTCGCAAAACAGGGGTCCCAGGCTCGATTCCCCCTGCCGGCTTTTTTGCTGGCTTGGCCGAAAATCTGGAAAACTCAATGTTTTTGGACGTCCTCTTTGCGAAAACGCTGGAAAACCCGTGTTTTTTGCGGGAAATACATTACATTACATTACATACATACATACATTACATTACAGCACATTACATTACATTACATGACATTACCTGACATTACATACATGCATACATTACATACATACGTACATACATGCATACATGTATGTAAGCATGCATGCATGCATGCACACAAACATACATACGCACATACATTACATGCATTACATTACATTACATTACATTACATTACATTACATTACATTACATTACATTACATTACATTACATTACATTACTTACTTACTTACTTACTTACTTACTTACATACTCACATACATGCATACATACATACATGCAGACATACATACATACATACATACATGCATGCTTACATACATACATACATGCATACATTACATACATACATACATACATACATACATACATACATACATACATACATACATACATACATACATACATACATACATACATACATACATACATACATACATACATACACACATACATTACATACATACATACACACATACATACATACATACATTACAGACATACATACACACATACATTACATACATACATACACACATGCATTACATGCATGCATACATTACACACATACATACATACATTACATACATGCATGCATGCATACATACGTACATACATACATACATAACATAACATACATACATACATACATACATGCATGCATGCATGCATAAATATATTTCATACATATATTACATACATACATACATAC
>CAUJNA010003818.1:252321-259821 GCA_963377175.1 Effrenium voratum
CCGTCTGCTGCGTATCTTGCTGCTGCCTGGGCTGCAACCTGGCTGCCCTTCCACTGCGGCATCCCCAGATCACTTCCAATACGAACGGCGCTTTTACCGACCTCCGCTTCCAGATTCTTCATGCCTGCTGCGGCCTCCACAGCTCCCACCAAAATCGCCTCGTCCCGGCTCAGCCCCGCGCTTTGGGCCGCCTCAAAGGTCGCGGCGCCCAGGTCCTCCGTGGCCAACGTCAAGGCCGCCACGTTGGCCGCCACTTGGGCGGCCTTGCGCCGCGGCAAACCGCTGAAGTCTGCGGCCTTGACACTGGCGGCGGCGGCCAGCGCGGAAGCCCCGGCAACTTCGCCATCTTTTTGGAGCACCTGGAAGATGTACACGCCATAGGCTCTGGCCAGCTGTTTGGATGACTCTTGATTGCCCGAAGAATTTCCAATGAAGAGCACCAGTTGCAACGCCTCTGACAAAATGCTCTCCAGAGATTGTCCACTGCATTGAGCTTCGTCACCAAGCACTTTAATGGCCACAAATGACCCAGAGTGCCAAGCTGTTGCCTTGCTAAGCCCCCACTCCTCGCCAGATCGAAAAGCCTCACGACCAGACCGCAGCGCCAACTCCCTCAGGGACAAGTTGCTGAGAGACCCAGCCAGGCTTGCGCCTGCTGCACGCGCTGCAGCCTCTGCAAAGTCCCTCTCACCCAAGCCCATCTTTTCGCCAAAGTTGGCTGCAGCATCACCGGCTGCATCTGAGGCTTGCTCCGCCGAGCAGCCGGCCAGTAATGCCCCATCGCCCGCGGCCTGCGCCGCTGCTGCCGCTGCAATGTGGGCAACCTGACGCAGTGGCTCAACAATTCCTCCAGCTACGCCCCAAAACTGCAGCAGCAAGGATGCCTCCAGCTTGCACGCTCCAAAACTACCCCCTTCAGCACAAGTCCCTGTCCTCCGCGAGGTCTCTGCCCACCCGCGCTGCCGCGCTGCCCGCGTCCGCGCTGCTCTGCTCCTGGCTCTGCCCCTGCGCCCGCGCTAGGCGCGCCGCCGCGGCGCCCGCCTCCGCCGCCGCCAGCGCCGGGGCCAGGTGCGGCGCTTGGGCCGCATGGGCAGCCGCGTGGGCGACCTGGAACAAACGCGGCCCCGCGTCCCGGGGAAGAACAGCTTACAGGGGGCCCGCATCTTTTTGTGGACCCGCTTTCTGAATAAAACGTCAGATACTCACAATGTTGGGAGATTCGGCGTGGTTGCGTACATGCATCGATGCAATCATGATTTGCTTGTCTGGATGTGGTGGATGGTCACCTTGAAGTGTCTTTGTGCTCATCTTGCTGCGATGTGGAGCGTGAGACGTGACGGAACATAACTCACGCAGCAGGTCCGGACACCCCAGTTGTTTTGTTGTCAGGGGGCAACCGGGGATATCACAATAACTGTTCGTCAATTCTCAAGCAAAATGATGAGAGAAAGGAAGACTGTGATGCCAACATGCAGTAATGATATCCCCGTACTTTGGCCACCCCCTGGGCACCATTTGCACGGACATTTATGTTCGCCGGCTGCGTTTCTTTGTTTTAATCCAGCTGATTGGCGGGCTATGGGGCGGGCTGTGGGGCGAGGTGGGGTGGAGTGGGGTGGGGTGGGGCGGGGCGGGTTTTTTCCAAAAGAGGATCATGTGACAAATGGACATGTGGAGTAAACGATGAATGACCGCCATTGCTCGATGGACGCCTTAGGTGGTTTAGGCGTTTAGGTATGAGGAGACTGTCCTTCCGTAGGGTCCTTGAGCATCTCGTTGCCCGCAACATATGAGAAGGGGGCCCCGCTTGGTTCCATCTGTCACCGATGTGACGGTCAAAAAGTCATCCATCAGCTCACTGATTAGTTCTTCAGCCATTGATAAACAACAACGAGTTCCTCAACGTTGTTTCCAAGTTTGAGATATTATTTGCTGCGGAGACTGAAGGCAGCATGGCATGGTTTGATGCCAGAGATAACGACACAATCACCTCAGTTTCTTCGAGCAGTTCATGAAGCAATTGCAAGAGCAGCAGCACGTCCACAGCTGCAGTACCGCCCCAAGCAGAGATGTTGAGAATATACAGCGAAAGAATGAAACATAGGCACTAGGACTCGTTTCCGTTCAGTGACAACCTGACAGCGGTGTGTGGCTGTGTGTGTGGCTGTGTGTGTGTGGGTGTGTGGCTGTGTGTGTGTGTGGGTGTGTAGCTGTGTGACCGCGTGTGCGTGTGGCTATGGGTCAAAACCCCGCACCTCCAGTAAACATACCAATCCCCACTAAAATAGACTAAAATGGGTGGTGCACCTACCCCAAAATGGTACCATTGGTTTTGACCCACGGCCGTGTGTTGGGGTGTGCGGGTGGGCGTGGGCGGGTAGGTGGGTCGAATTCACCTGGCCTTGGCCACCGTGGCGACCACCTCCTCCGTCAAGGCCTCGGGGTTCCTCGTCCAGCCCTCCACCACACTGGCGCCCGCCGCAGCGGCTGCGCGGCTGGCCCGGCGCCCCACCGGGGCGCCTGCGCGAACCCTTTTGCCCCTTCAATCGATCCACCGGATACGCACCCTGCGTCTGAGAAAAGCGCATCGCCTTTGTTGGCTTTGGTAGAATTCCTCTCAACTGCCAAGGACTGCCACATGTTTGCCAAAGCTCCTGCAGCTTCGCCGGCTCGAATCGCTGCCTGAAATCGAGCTGCAAGTTGCGAGCATGACTCAACCAGCCCGTCTTCTGCGGCAGTTGCTTGTGGCTTTAGCTTGATTTGGCTGTGGGTCACATACCATTTTGGGGCAGGTGCACCACCCATTTTAGTCTATTTCAGTGGGGATTGAGATGTTCCTGGGGCTAACCAGGCTTTTGACCCATGGCCATTTCGACCCTGACGCTTTTGTGCTTCACTTGCCTTGGCAGCCTCTGCCGCCAGCTCCTCCACCGGCCTCTCGGGCGATTTGTCGATCACGACCTTGGCCGCCAGGTCCATGGCCAAATCGGCCAACCTCCAAGGCAGCCCTTCGCAAAACCAATGGGCGCGATGCAAACAAACAGCCGCCGAACCAGGCCCCTCTCACACCTGCGGTTTTTCTTTGGAGCATGTTGGTCTTCGAGGCTCGGAAGGCAAACGTGCCCACCGTGGCCATTGAAATCAGTTGCCGGAAGCGATTCGAGTTAAACGGAATTCACAAGTGAAAACACAACGACACGCGAAACTCATCTATCCATCTGGGGGTGCCAAAAAGGCCACGAACTCGTGATAGTCTTCTTGCCCATCAGAATCTTCGTCCATGACGGTGGAATGAACCTTGGTCTCCTTTGAACTCATTTGGGTAGTCAAGGAGGATTCTCTGCACTTCTTGGAGATCAAGCCGTTGCCGTTGCGGTCAGAGGCGCGGAAGGGGGCCCTTAGATCCTCTTGAACCTTCCGGCCAATCAAGCCCCAATGAGGGACGCCGATTGGAGTCTGCCTGCATCAACATCTCCTCTGCCGGGCTGGTGACAATCAAGCGCCCAGATGGCTGCACGGAAGCACCTTCCTCAGCTCATCATAGTCAAGACGGTGGGATGTGCGAAATGCTGCACTACTTGAAACAATGTTTCCCATTTATCATCATTTATCCACACTGGAACCATCATTCCAAGTTTCTAAGGTGCAGGATGTCGCCCATCCACAGCATCTTCTTGTACAATGATTCCAGCAAGGGTGTCTCAAACTCAGGTCGGGAGTAGCGTGGTATCGCCTCTGCAGTCGGCCATCTTGCTCTTGGTGCAGGTGCAGGAAGACACCCTGGTCATTGCAGCAAGCCTATCCAGCTGCTGCTGTTGGGCACGTTCGAGAATTTCTTGTCCGGGCTCTCCCGCAAATACTTGGACAATGCCACCTGGTGGAGAGCCCATGACAGGCCCGCACGTCAGCTGATTGTGTCTTCACATGCTACAAGTCCTTGAGCAAGCGATCGCTGTTTGGCACTGGCAGCCAAGGTCTCGAACATGACGGGGGTGTTTGGCGCCGGCACAAAATTGGGGCCTTGAGCCACAGTGTACACAGCATCCGAGTGTCATGAGTTAAGTATGGAACACACTTTTGGCAGTGCAGCTGGCATGTCCCCAGCATGACCAGCATGCACACTGCTCGCCCAGCCTCGACTTGAGCAAGCCTGAAGCGTCACGGTTTCTTCGACAAGTCCGCAAAGCCGCTCATAGAATTGATCTTCGTCTCAGCCCTTGTTTCGTCTGTGCCCGCATTCTGCTTCCCCCTAATTGGTGCTTTGGACTGGTTTGGGGATCTGAACCCCAGTACCCCTTAACGTCCAAATCGCCAAACCAAACCATGGCTCAAAATGAAACAAAAGGGGTTGGGCAGGTTTTGGTCCATGTTTCCACCGGGGCAACGGAGATGGTGATCCATGGCTCACCATCCACGCCTTGCTTTCGGCCCACCTGCAGCGCCGCCTGCGCCGCGGCCAGCGCCTTGGCGTCCACAGGGCCCTGCGCGGCCTGCGCTGCCGCCAGCCCAGCGGACCAGGGATCCTTGCGACAGCCAGCCATGGGGTTGGGGGGTTGGGGGGGTTGGGGTGGGGTGCTGCAGGCCTAACACATATCTCTCTACAAATACACATACATACGGGTCGTAGCATCGGTAGATGCCCTTAGTAGATGAGAAAACACCACCAGGAATACCGGGAATCGCCATCTGTTTTCGACCAAAACAACCAAAAAGGACACCTATGAAGCCATGGCTTGGAGAAAAAAACAATCTGGCAGCTGTCCTCCCTGGCTGCGGGCGCAGCTTCGACTGCCTCGGCGACCTTCGCTTCGGCCGCTTCTTCAGCTTTGGCTCTAGCTTTTGCTGCCATCTCTTGAAACTCCTGTCAAATCAAGTGCCTGTTACATCAGCATCCATAATGCGTCCATCAGCATGGTCACTGAACACGCGCATCCTGCTCTTCTGCAGACTCCGCGATCTCTTCACCTCTGCAGTTGACCGATTTCTGATTGTGATCGCCGCAGAGACGAACCCCCGACGCAGCCTGAAGCTGCGGGAAAGGAGTCCTGCAGGTTGCCAGAGACTCCAACATCCATAAGGCTTGAATGGCATGGAGCAAAGAACCATCGCATATCGCACAGCCTGCCACAAGCCAACTCTTATCTTTGTGAACTGCACTTGTGTGTGTGTGTGCACGTCACTCAGCCGCCCCTCTCCTCAAGGGCCTTGTCCAAACCAAGATCCTGCAGCCTGTGCTGCATGTCGAGGCTCAAGTCTATCGCCGAGCGAATCCATTCGCATGCCTGCGCCTTCGGCGAGGACTGTCCTGGTTAGCATCAAGCTTACCCTCACATGGATATGTCTCCAAATAGGGGAACCCTAAAAGGATGGGTTTCTTTTTGGTTTCCCTTCAAAACCCCAAAAAGGGTACCTCAAAAGAAAGACACCCACATTTCTATCCCCATCGGCAGTCCTCCAGCTTGTCTTGCCCTTCTTCCTGCTTTGAAGGCTCGCCAGCTGCCTCACAGCACTCGCCCCAAGCGGTCAAAAGCTTTGTCAATTGAATGAAGGCTCCCCGGCTGGCTGCTCATCTTCCCCTGCCAGCCAAACAACGCACAAAGTATGCAGTCACAACATGACTCGTGCGAGGTCCAGGCTTTTCTCCTCATCGCTCACAGGGGTCCTGAGGTCATAGCATTCACTCATTTCCATGCAGAGTCACTCACAAAACAACAATGACCGTGCTCTCCATTGGGCCATACAGATTGGATCACGGTGACTCTCCCCCCCATGTCACATGGTGAGCACTGCATCTCAGGAACGCACTCCACCAAACTTCCCAGTCCGAGCTTCCGCAGGCGGCCTTGCCAAAAAGCTCTCAGCGTTCACCGGAAAATGGGTGTGACTTTCTTTGGGGCCGAGGGCATTTTTCCGGGTATCTCTTTAAAACAACCAGACTTGGGTACCTGCAAAGATAGACGGCCCCGTATGACTCTTGTTCAATGCAGCTGTCTGACACTCCCCTCTCGGCCTGGCTTGCGCACCTGACCCAGCATTAACTATGACATCGAGCACACATGGCGTGTTACATGGGGGGGTGATCAAAGTATTCCCTTCGGCCCCCAAATGACGGCGGGCCAAAAAAAGTACCCAAAATAAAATAGAATCCTGGTAAATGGAACCAAGGACTAAACCTGCGGTCCCCCGGTGGTTTAATTTTGACCCACATCCAAATGACCATGTGTGTGACATATCAAATCTTTTTAATGGCTGCCCCAACCAATGGTCATCCCATGAGGACCTTTTGATCAACCCCTACATGCAAAATGTCCAGCGGCCTTGGCTTCACCAGCACTCTCCTCCTGAGTTTGCTTGGGTTTGCAAATGACGAGCTGCATTAGTCCTTTGTCCAATCAGTTACAGTGATGGGTGGCCAGTCTTCTTTAAGGTTGGACCCCCCGCAATAGTGGTGTTCCTTTTGGTTGTGCTACCCTCGAGAAGACAAACCTACACTCGCAGCACTCATTCGGTTTTGCTGCGCCCGGCCTCCAAACCCAAAGCGCCAGTGAGACCCAATGCCCGCAGCCTCTCGCATTGGGGCTTGGATGTGAGAAACTGAAACTTCCCGGTTCCTGTCGTCTGCGAAGGCTGGTTCTATGGGAAAGCAACTGCGCGCTAGGGGCCCAAAGCGACACGGGAAAGGGAAGCAGGAGTGCTAAAGCTCGAGGTGGTGCATGTGGGCGCAAGCATGAAAAGCAGGCTTATGAATGGGCCGCTGAGAAAAAGCAAAACCAAGGCCAAAACAGAGACTAGGGCTGCACAGGGTTTGTGCAGCGGACCAGGTGCAGCACAAGGACAGCGTCTACAAGGGTCAGCTTGCTGCAGCATCAAAGGCAATGGGCATCAATGTGTGCAAATTCTGAGAAGGGTTGAAGGCGAGCGCACAGGAGAGCCTCACCCTTTTTGAATTTGTTGCTGTTGCAACTGCCTGCGCTGCCAGCGACTCAAAATGGCTCGAATCTTCATGCGGAGCCTTCGCCGAACAGTTGTGTTACAAGACGACAAGTGGAGATGCCCGACATAGCGAGTAGTGGCCACGCTCCAATCTGGGCCAAGGTATTGAACAGGTTGCCTAAGCCACCGGAGAGCCTTACCATGGTGTCTTTGGCCGATCATCCCAAAACCAGATGTCCCGAGCAATTCCAAATGTGTGTGTGTGCGCGCGTGCGTGCGTGCGTGCTTGCGTGCGTGCGTGCGTGCGTGCGTGGGTGGGTGGGGGGGTGGCTGGGTGTGTGTGTGTGCGTGCGCGTGCGCGTGCGCGTGCGCGTGCGCGTGCGCGTGCGCTGCGCGTGCGCGTGCGCGTGCGGGGCAAAGGTGCGCTTGCGGCAGGCAGCAGCGCGTGCGCGCGTGGCGCGTGATGCTGGGTGCGCTGGCAGGGTGCGGCGCGTGCGCGTGCGCGCTGCGCGTGCGCGCTGCGCGTGCGCGCGCGCCGCGCGCTGGCGCGTGCGCGCGTGCGCGCGC